>ML813878.1:69298-95583 GCA_009831015.1 Picea engelmannii
CGCAGAGGGGGTACCCCCCCCTCTGCACTCCCCCGCGTGGAAGAGTGTACATACTTCTGGGGTGTAAATACTTCATGGGGTATAAACACGGCTGAAAGCAAGGACCTCTACATCAGGAAGATAATCAGGCTCCACAACCAACACTAACAACCAATCAAACCCTCAAATAAAGTAAAGAAAACTACTTTCCAATAAAAAAAACCCTATAGAATTTTGAAATGCATGGTATAGTTTTATTTGGAGAGAATAGAAAGGGTAGGGTTGATGAATAAATATTGAGCCTTGACCAAGCATTATGCACCCTATCTCCAGTCTCGTCATTTTAAGTACCAAATACTTGAATACAAACACACCACAATAGATATAGAGACAATATAGAAAAAACCTCCACTTTATTATTATCAAACTTGTAGGGTAGGGAAACACCATATAATAGATCTTATTATGGAATGGATTCACTCTTGTTCACTTGCCTCTTTGAGGGGGAAACATCCTAATGAGCTACACACTCCAAATACAATACTTCTTCTTCTTGTATTCCATTACATTTCTTGAACCCTTTTATATAGTGCTACCAACCACCTAAGAACATTCTAGAAGTGGAACCTTCTAATAAGTCTTGTTACATTTATTATGTTCACAATAATATATCTAAATACCATAGTGGGCCTTATTTAATAATATAGTGGACCTATTCCACCTTACATTTAATTCCCTCCACTATTATCACTATGGGCCCTTCGCCCCCCATTACCTCTCTAGCTACACTACATTTCATCCCCTTTATGAAAGTGTTGTTCTCAACGCTTTTTGTGAGGGTGTACAACCATATACCATGGTCCCATGGATAAGTGTGGATCATAATATTTAAGTAGGTTGGAGAAACATGGTCCCATGTCCAAGTGCTCATGTGAACTCCACGTTGAAGATATCGGAATACCATAGCCAACTATAAAATGATGCTCCAAATATCAACATTGGTCATGTGGATCAAAATATGTAGAATTGGCCAAGAATTCATCCACTATTGTTGGAGAATAATAAAACTGAAGAAGAATATGTAAATAAGGCTCTTGTTTACTCTCCCATATGTGCTCTACATGAGGTGGAGTAGAGTCATCAAATAGAAGATGAAAGTGGTTGTCATCCCAGAAATGACAACTATCCATATACCAATCATCACAATCAGCATCAAAATCATACCAAGCATATGCTTCTTGATTATATTTGTCCATGATGTCTTGCATAATATGCCTCTCATGCCTTGCAAGTGTTCTCACTTGAACACTTTCTCGAACACTTTCCCGAGAATGTTGAACACTTATGTGAATTTTTTTTGTGAGGTCTTCCAACTGTCGTTGAAGTTTCATGAGGAGACAAATATACATTGGAAACACCACATAAAATATACCAAAAAAAATCTCTTAAAATGATCTATCCAATAAAATTGATCTAGTAGCAATTTGAGCACCCTCTGAAAAGTTATGAGATTTGTAATCCCGTCTCCATCACAAAGACCCTAGAAAAAGGTTGATTTTAAATTGGCGATATCTTCACTTCCAGAGCTCTGATTCGGATGATTTTTTTTTAAATGGGATCTTTTTGAAATAGGAACTTGGAAATGTAATTTTTGGGGGGCAAATTAATCCCTAGGAGCTACAAATTTCAGCAGAATCTCGTGACCGTTAACGGAAAAACCCTGAAAAATAGTAGATTTTAAAATGATGACAACTTCACTTCCCGAACTCTGTTTCGGACGAATTGTTTTTTTTTAATTGGTATTTTTTCCTAGAGGAACTAAGATATACAACTAGTTTATGCAAATTCCACACAGAAAGTTACAGGATTTGTCCAGAGTGTCACGACCCTATGTTTTCCTCTTGAAAAAAATTACAAAAATAGAGAAAAAAAAAATGCCCCTTCTTGTGGTTGAAGAAAGTGATATGTTACCAGTTGTTAAGTACCAAAGACCTAAATACAAACACACCACAATAGATATAGAAACAATATATAAAAAACCTCCACTTTATTATTATCAAACCCTTAGGGTAGGGAAACACCATAAAATATATCATATTATGGAAGGGATCCACTCATGTTCACTTGCCCCACATCGTAATGAGATAAATGCTCCAAATACAATAATTCTTCTTATTTACTTTCCATTACATTGCTTGAACCCCTTTAAATAGTGCTACCAACCACCTAACAACATTCTAGAGGAGGAACCTTATAATAAGTCCTCTTACGTTTATTATTTTCACACTAATATATCTAACTACCATAGTGGGCCTTATTTAATAATATGGTGGACCTAGTCCACCTTACATTGAATGGTGTCCACTTTTACACTATGCCCCCGCCCCCCCAATTACCTATCTAGCTACACTACACGTCATAGGTAGTTCACTCCATAGTCCTATCTTGATTCATTTGTTATTAGCAAACCATAGCCAAGTTGCTAACCCGTTTCTTGTACACTGCAAATCCAACACTAATCATTGATATTTCTAGCTAATGTGTCCTTATTGTAGCCTAACACGTTGTTCTTTTGAGGAAAATAATTGTTTTAGAATACATTCAGTCCAAATTTTAAATCCTTTCCCCTAAATAAAGGTTGAACAATGTAGTTGTAATAAGAAGCAAAACCTCCCAACCACAAACTCTCCATAATATTATAAATTATTCCCAATATAAAAAAAAAAAATCCATTTATGGTGTAGAATGGATTCCTTCATCAACAACTTTTCCTGCATACAATCTCCATATTTCCTCCTCCCTTAGCATTCTTTCTTTCTACTAATGAATGTCAAATTTGGCCAAGATTGTTATGTGATGACTCTCTATGTTTTCATGCTAGAAGGATGGAATAAAAGGCTCCGGTTACCTCAGAAACAACTACATGCTACTCCCTGTAGCTGTCATAAATCAAGCATGACATCAAGCCAAATAAATTCCTTCCTAAAACAACCAATTATTTCATGAAAGGTCCAACATTTTCTTGTAACTACTATATACCTCCTATATGTTTCCAACATTCTTCGTGAAATTACATGTTTGCTACCTTTCATCTATAAGAAATTTTCATTGTTGACCATATATCCATTCAATAGTTTCAAAGTACTCATAACAAGCCCTCATGGTTTCTCTTGTTACCATCACAAGGTTGTCCTTCCTTCAAATATGAGTAGAGGTTGCTACAACTATTACTCTTCAATGCATGATATAAAAACTTCTTCAATTTCTTGTAGATAACTCTACTAGAAATGAAATATCCCAGTGTTGTTCGTGTGTAACAAATTCATGAACATTCCCTACAACAAACTCGCATAAATTTGTATAGAAAACTTTGATGAAGATGAATTGTTCAATCCCTCCTTTATTTCTCTTTCACTATTCTCTAAAAACAATTTTGATCCACCTGTCGTGGAGGGTGATTGTGATTTTTATTCTTGTGAGAAAATCATCGCTAAATATGTTGGAAAACCACGACAAATTGTTAATGACCTTGCTGAAGTGACCTAGTTGCACTATGATGAAGGTAGAATTGCACTAACATAACATTTTTCAAGCATAGGATCATGCCTTACATTACGATAACAATCTTGTATTTTCTTTCAAAACAACAAATACACTTAGCGTTCATGATAATACAATGACATGAGGCTTAGGGATCAAGTAGGAAACATGTGATGGAGCCAAATTACTAACCATGCCAAACATTAGAACCAGTGAAATGTGATTTGTAGGAAAGGAGGTATGCCCACTAGAAACTGGTTGTATTAGTTTTCCAACCTAACACCATTGGCATGTGAAAACTCGACTTGGGATATTTTTTTTCTTTGGTCAAGTTTCGCAATATTGAATTAAAAACCTAAATGGCATATTTATCTCAATAGCCTTTGCCAAGCAGATTTAGCACAGTTTCCAAGCATAGGTACCAAGGTGAATCAAGATAAGTAACAACTTTATTTAGGCTTTTGTTACTTTGCATGCAAAAAAAAATCAGATTAGGCCTCAAGATCTAAGTTTCATGCAAATTTTTAATAATTAAGGTCAACTTAAGATTTATTTCAACAAATCTAGCATGTTACCTTTTGGTAGGTCTTCCAACCAAGGATAAAGAGACAAGTTAACTTGGACATAACGAGCATCCTTACCATCTTTATACAAGAAGGATAATTTAGCACTTTCCACAAGTCAACTCAAAATTTGTGAATTGGATGTCCATGCTAATATTAGCTAAGGTCTAGACTCTAAGTCTAAGCTAATGATAGACAAATAAGGCAAAGTATATTTCTTGGAAACCCAAACCAAGACTAACATTCCACTCTATGTTTGTCCTATTCCTCATAAATTTTGCAAGTAGCTTGCCTCTCTCCTAATCATTACGCCTCAAAAATACAAGGAAATGTGCATGCTAACAACAACATGCTAAGGGAGGAACCTATAACCTTTGAGCTTAATATTTTGTAGGATAAACATTAGACCTAGATATGTAGAGAAACTTTTCCAATCCATTTTAAACAACAACATGCTTTTTGGCACGATGCTACATAGAAGCCCCCATGATAATTTTTATAATATATATACATGGCTTATAGAAATTGTGTTACAAGCATTCTCCTATATAATATAATTTATAGCAAAAACAAATTCAGAGTTGATACAATAAAATGTGCATATTAACATCACCATGCTATGGGAGGCAACCTATAACCTTCGATATTAATATTTTGCAATAAAAAATCTTTTCCAATCCATTTTAAATGACAACATGCTTTTTGACACAGTACTACATATCAACATGCCTTAAAATTACAGTTAGATGAACTATATACCATGACTAACATTCCACTCTATGCATGTCCCATGCCTCATAAATTATGCAATTAGCTTCCCTATCTCCTAATCATGAGAATATGCTTTTTGGGAAAAATGCTACATATTAGAATACCTTCAAATTACACTTACATGGACTCTATACCACATTGACTAAAATTCTATGTTTTTCCTATGCCTTATACATTATGCACGTAGCTTGCTCCTCTCCTAATCACTACTAATCATAGCGCCTCAAAAAAAAAATTGGAAACCAACCAAGCAGTTATCTATCAATCTTCAAGATAAAAAAATTTACATACAATAAAATATACCAATGCTTGAAACTTTGAGAAAGTTCAACATAGAGGTTTCCAAACATCCATCTCTGTGCTTGCTTCTCTCAGTATTGACTCTAAAGTGACTAATATTCAATAGTCTTAAAGACTCTAGGTTTTGTAATTATTGGGTTGTGTTTTCAAACCAGTGGTTATTATATCAATTTCCATTAAATCAATAATGTTATTGGGTTCCAACATTTTGGTTATCTAGTTATTCTATCAATTTTCATTAAATCAATAATGTTATTGGGTTCCAAAATATCCAGTTATTATATCAATTTCCATTAAATTTATAATGTTATTGGGTTCCAACATTTTGGATATCCAATGATGTTGGATTAGATTGTTGGGTTATCTAAAAATATTCGTATCCTTGTAATGTATCTAAAATTTCATTTGACTCCTTGTAGGTAGGACCAATTCTGATTACATTTTTAAATTGACATTGGACTTGTAATTACTAGGTGGTATTTCACAATTAAGGTTTATGGGATCATGTCTAACTTGATTAATGTACTTAGATTCCTAGCCTTGGATGCTTGTCCTTGGGACTATCAATTGCCTAAACTTTAGTTTATGAGAATAAAATATACAATGATCTTTCTAGTTGTAAAATTGGGGAATCGGGACCTTAATGATTTCCTTACCATCTATCCTTTTTATTTACTCGTTATAATCTTGAAAATCCATTATCTCTTTGGGATAATTTTTTCTTCATAATAGTTATAGGTCTAACATCATAGTTATAATCTTGAAATTCCATTATCTCTTTGGGATAATTTTTTCTTCATAATAGTTATAGGTCTAACGTCATAGTTATGAGGTGGAATTTGAAATATAGTGTTTATGAGATTAATGTGTTGATATGTTGTTTTATTTAGATTTTTAATTGGTTTTACATTTATTTTGTGGGTGAAAATCATGAATCTGTATATATAATATTGGTTTCCACATGTTGATATTGTTAATAGGTCCTTAGCCTTTTGAAAAATGGAAGCTTCAGCCTTCATTGCAACTTAATTTAACATGCTTTTATTAGTTAATGATCCATATCTATTAGTATAAGTTGTGTCTGGTTGGCTTTTATTGGCCTTCTATTTAGTTTTATAGTTTATAGTTGAAGGGTGGAATCAATTAGATCACAATTCATTAGTTTTCTAGGTTCATACTATAATTCACCTTTCGAATCAACCATAAAAATTGTGATTATCATGGGTTATTTTAATTTTTCTTAAATGGCTTAGTATATTGTCAAAAATTGAAATGCCTTAATATATTGTCAAAAATTGAAATGTCATTTGGAGTAGTATTATGGTTTTATTTAACAACTTTTTTGATTAGTTTTTGTTTTATAAATAGTGGGTTGTGTTTGCCAATTAATGGTTATTAGATCAATTCACATTAAATCAATAGTTTTATTTTGTTTGTTACAATCTAGATGTTCAATTATCTTGGATTGGCTTGCCAGGTTTATCTATTAATATTGTTATCATTTCTATGTTTCCAAAATTTTGTTTGATTCCTTGTAAGTACTGCTAGTTTTTATTATGTTTTTAAAATTGGGTTTGAATTTGTAATTACTAAGTGGTATTTCCCAATTCAGGTTTATGGATCATGTTTAACCTTATCATGTACTTAGGTTTCCATCCCTGGAGGATTATCGTTGGGACTGTTAGTTGTTCAAACTTTAGCTTATGATAATAAAATACACATTCTTATTTCTAGTTGTAAAATTTGAGGTTCGATACCTTAATATTTTCATTACCATGTATCATTTTTATTGACTTGTTATAATCTTGAAATTCCATTGTATCCTTAAGATATTATTTATTTTTCACAATAGTTATAGGCCTAGACTCATAGTTATTAGGTGTCATTTGACATACAGTGGTTACAAGATTGATGTGTTGATATGTTGTTTTATTTTTAATTGGTTTTACATTTAGTTTGTGGGTGAAACTTTTGAATATATAGTTATATGGTTGATTCCTATAGGTTGATAATTATTTATAGGTCTTCATCCTTGTATTTTGGAAAATGGAAACTTCAACTTTCATTGCAACTTAATTTGTCATTCTTTTATTAATTGATGGCCCATATCTATGAGTATTAGTCGCATCTAGTTGGCTTAACCTACACGCCCACACTTTATCTCTCAAATCATGGAATAATTAGGAATTAAAGTGTAATTTTGATTTGTTGCATACATTGTTTGTAAAATAAGTTTGTACTTTGTGTGTATAAAACTACCAATATTAAGAGGAATACTACATATAATAAGTTTTTGTTACATTTTATAGCTATCCATAATCCATTTTATTGAAGTGGGGGGGGGGACATTTCTCCAATTATTTTGTGATAACATACCTTAGATGTTTATTGGTAGTTCAAGGATGTGTTGAATAATAAAGGATGATTTTCATAGTAAGGAGGGGAACACATTTATTTATTTTGATATAGTACTTGATTTAATTAATATGAATGCTTATATATATTCATATTTTGTATGCATGATCTTTGTTTTTCATTGTTTTATTTGCATTTCTCTGTATGTGGAAAAATAACATGTTTCCTTTAGGATAAGTGTTTAATCAATAAATTAAGTTTAAAACTATCATAATTGAATAGTACTTCAAATAAAAGAAACATAACAATGTGAACTTGGATTATTTGTAAAGAAATCAACTGTAGTTGAGGTTTTGGAAATGATGTTCAATCAAAATTTATTTCTTGCAACTAGACATGCATATGGCCCCATCCCTTTGAACTCATGCCATGTGGTTGGGATAGGCCATGGTGAAAATAGAACACCATGGATCTCACTAATTCTTGTAACAAGAATGAGTTTGCTATATTGTTTCTTTGGAACTGTAGTTGGTTACATTGTCATTAGAATTACAATTGTACCATTTTGGAATACTTTTTTAAAATACCATGGAACCATCGTCATTTTTATGACAAAGTCAATGGTTTTTGTCATCAAACTAACGATGAATAACAATGAAAAATTTCATCGCAGACATAGCCACTTCATCAGTAAATTGTCATTTAGTTCGACGACCATAAGTCGAACTTGTGACAGACCGATAAAGAGAATTCATGAGGAAAATTATTGATCTTTTCAATGTAAGTTTGAAGGGCCTATGATAAAACTATGACGGATTGATTGTTGTCAATATCTCTTGAGCATACAACCGAGGCATAGTTCCATTGCTCGTTCGATGATCAGTTTTCAACAAAATGGATTGAAGGCTTCATCACACGTGCAACATTTTTGCAACACAAATTCATCAGTAAATTGTTTCAAATCGGGCCTAGTGTACTAGTGTTCCTTGTGCTCCCTTACCCAATGGTATAATATATAGATGCTCCCCTCTTGAGAATGAGGAAATAAAGCATCAAATTCATGATCTCATATGGAAGGGCCACATTCAACTAATCTCCCTGCCTTGTTGGATCCCAATTGTGTTGGTGTAGAAGAAGGATGGCACATGGCAACTCTATATTGATTATATATCCCTAAACAAAATCATTGTCAAGAACAATACCTAATTTCTTGGATTCATGATATTCTTGATCATCTTAAGGTGTCGAGTGTTCGACAACACATGTATTCCAATATAGGATGAACACCTTTAGTAACCACTCACACAAATAGATCAAATATCAACACATTGATGTTTTACATGGTAAAACCCCTGTGGGGAAACATCCACAACCCTAGCCAATATGTCCACTTGGAGACATTTATTAATGCAAAAGAAAATATTACAAATATATTTACAAGAGAGTTTCTCATAATCGATCATCGACAAATGACCCTCCATGTTCTTTAAATATATATCATGGACCAAACAGATGTTAATCCATTGATAAAGGTAGTCGTTAAGATTAATGAGAATATAATTCATTAGATCACCCTATGTTGGGAACATATCATGACTGTTGGATTACCTAACTACAAATGCACATTAATGCATACTAAAGAAACACACTTTAACCAAAAAACACATTATACCAAGTTGATCTTAACTAACTCCTAAGTGTCTAAATATCCTAACATCCCCCCTTAATAACAACTTGGGATAGGATTGAATTATTTACAAAGGTGACACAATATGAGAAGCAAGGAAGCATTAGAGCCTATCCCACCTTAATTGTCATTGTTTCATGGAAACCTGCACAGGAGACCTAGCTAAATCATACACAAACAAAGATTATCAAGAAAAGGAAGAGAGATACGCAATGAAGAATGAGAATCAATGTATATTATGATCTAATCAATGAGTGAGTGATCTTCACTCATATAGGCAATGACATCCTATAATTAGGAATGTGTGCATAATAGTGATGGTATAAAATTAGAAAGTCTAAAATAGAACTATTCAGTTAACTCCCACTGAACTAGTGTTACTCCCACTGAACTGGTGTGCCAAAAATAGAAATTTCTCCAACACCCCCCCTGAACATCACTATGGAGTAAAAATGAGTCCCGACTACTAGGCAATATTAGGTACTCATGTACAATGCAACTAACGAACACTGAATAAAAATGGGGAAAGAGGGAAAACCATGTGGGAACAAAACCCCCCCTCAAAAGACAATGCATCAAAAGAATAAAAGTCAGGTGCTAGGCAACTATGTTCTTCGTTGCAAGATGATCCCGCAAAGTCTAAAACTTCTGCTCAGTGAAGGCCTTGGTGAATATGTCGACAGTCTATTCAGAGGAAGGACATAAATGAAAATAAATGATCATGTCATGTACTAGATCTCTGATGAAATTCATGTGGAACTCAATGTGTTTGGTTCATTGTCGTTGTACCAGATCTCTACAAAATTTCAATGTACTTTGATTGTCACACATATGATAGTCAGACAGTGAAACTGGATACCAATCTCGGTAAGGAAGTGTTGAAGCCAAAGTGTTAGAATGACACAGTTGACTACTCTTTTGTACTCGGCCTCTACGAAAGATAAAGCAATGGTTGATTGCTTCTTACTTGACCAACAAATTGGCTTGACCCCAAAATGAGAGTGTACCCAGACGTGGACTTGCGATATGTGCTATCACCAACCTAATATGAATCTGTGAATACTATGATATCTAATGAAAAACTAGTTGCATAGTGAATCCCATAACTCATGGTGCCCTGAACATATTTGAGGATGCACTTGGAAGCCTTCCAGTGTAGATCATGGGATTCCTGCATGTATCTGGAAACTTCTCCTACCGCATATGAGATATCTGGACAGGTGTGGGTGAGATACAGAAGACTCCCCACCAATTGTCAATACAAATTGTTGTCCACTAATGGTGTATCCCCTCCATCCTCAAGTCTGATCCCAGGTAAGAAAGGTGTAAGTTCAAACTTACAGTCTGTCATGTGGAATCTCTCTAGAATATCCGTGACATACTTAGCCTAAGAAATTTTGATTTGAGAATCATCCTGACTAATCTTAAGACCAAGAAATAAGTGTAGTGGACCCATGTCCATCATAGAGAACCTGTCATGCAAAATATATTTGACCAAAGAAATGGCTGAAGCAGAGCTACTAGTGATCAAAAGATCATCAACATAGAGTACTAAAATCATCACAGAGTTAGTAGTCCTCAGCATGTAAACATTGGAATTATATTTACATCTAACAAAATCATGTGAAAGAAAGTAAGAATCCATCTTTGCATACCATGCTCTAGGTGCCTGCTTGAGGCCATAGAGAGACTTATTCAGTCTGCATACTAAAGATGAGTTATGAATGAACCCCTACAGTTGCTCCATTGAGATATCCTCCGAAAGGTCACCATGAAGAAAATCATTCTTCAAATCCATCTGGTGAACTTCCCATCCTTTGGTTTCTGCAATGGCTAGAACCAAGCGAATGGAATCCATATTTTCTATAGGAGCAAAGGTTTCATCATAATCTATCCAATGAATATGTTGAAATCCTTTTGCAACTAATCTGGCCATGTACCTTCTCACCTAACCATTTGTTGCTCTCTTGGTCCTATAGACCCATTTTCATCTGACAAGTTTCCTCCCTGGTGGAAATGGAACTAGATCCCAAGTCTGATTCTCTAGGAGAGATTCATGCTCCTCATGCATGGTTGCTTCCCATAGTGGATTTCCAATAGCCTCACTGTAGGTATGTGGATTAGAATATTGAACCATATAGCAATGCATGGGCATCATTAGTTCAGAATTTGAAAATACATGAGAAGGATCCACATGTTGAGATCGAGACCTCCTCAAATCCAATGGATCCCCTGCAAGGTTGCCTATTTCCTGAAGTGTGGACTGTGCCCACTTGGGCATTTGCTGAAGCTCTGAATTTGGATCCTCATTTGGCTGTACTACCTGCTCATTTGCATGTACAAAATCCTTTGAATCTGTGTTTGAATATGTAACATCTGAGTGTGTGGAATCATCATCTCTGATGTCTGGAACTGATGGAAGCACAAGAGTCTCTACATGTTGCACTAGAGGTGCATGCAAAGGACTCTCCTCAAACTGAACAGTGCGCTCAATGATGAGTCGCTATGTAGAGGGATCAATCAATCTGTACCCCTTCACATCATCTGGATATCCCACAAATATGAAAGGTGTTCTCTGTGGATCTAAGGCTTTCCTCTTTTCAGAAGGAATATGGGCCCATGCTCTAGATCCAAAGATGCGGAAGTGTGTGACATCTGGTTTGTCACATGTCCAAGCCTCAAAAGGTGTCCTATCCTCAACAAATTTGTGATGTGCTATGTTCTGTATGTAATCAGCACAGTTAAGTTCCTCATCCCAAAGCTTGGAAGGAAGTGATATTACATGCAACATGCAACTGGTCATCTCTTTGAGAGACATGTTCTTCCTTTCAGCAACTCCATTCTACTGTGGAGTGTATGGAACTGTGTGATACAACTAGATACCAGCTTTACAACAAATATTCTAAACATCTTTCTTGATATACTCCCCCCCCCCATTGTCTATATGGAGGATATTGAGTTTCTTCCCAGTTTGTGTCTCTATTAGAGCTTTGAAGTCTTTGAGATTCTCAAAAACTTCAGACTTTTGTCTAAGAAAATAAACCCAAGTATAGCATGAGTAATCATAAATAAATGTAAGAACACACCTTGATTTTCTTATGGACATATGTGGAAATGGACCCATGAGATCACTGTGAACAAGATCCAAGGAAGAGGAGGTTCTCCTTCCCTTCCCCTTTTCAAACTTCTCTTCAGGATGCTTTCCAAGAATGCATCCTTTGCAAACCCCTTCAGAAAAGTGAATGTTTGGCAAGACTTCGACCATTCCTTTCTTGGAAAGTCGTTGCATGTACCTAAAGTTTAAATAACCAAACCTCTCATGCCATACTCTACTACTATCATTAGCATGTGTAAGTAGCAAATAGGATTCATAGTCAGTAAACTTAGAGAACTTATACAATTGTGATTTGTGATCTACCTCACCAACTGCAATAATGGAACTGTCATGCATGTCAAGTACAGTAACTGAATCTGATGTAAATTCAACCCTTTTACCTATTTAAGTGATCTGGTAAACTAAGAGAAGATTTATAGAAAGATTTGGAACATGCAAAACATTCTCAAAACTTCCATTAGGGAGTTCCACTCTTCCCTCTCCTGCAACTGCTATTGGAGTATCATCCCCCATGAGAATAAGAGGTCCAGATCATGAACGCAAAGAAGTAAAAACTTCCTCTTTAGCTGCCATATGATGTGATGTGTCAGAATATGTAATCCATGAATCATATGAGGAATTAATTGAAACCAGATCATGATGATTACCTTTCTTAGGCGCATGGTCTTCTTCCTTCTTCTTCTTGGCTCCTTCAGGAATGAAGTCTCCAAGGTTATTCTTATGAAGTACCTATGTCATAATATTTATCTACTTCTTCGTGCATGTGGATTCTTCATGATTCGATTTATTGCAATATGTGCACTTCTTTCCCTTCTTCTTCTTCCCTTTGAAATTTGAAGAATCTTTGGAACTTGAAGAATCCTTGAAGGGTTTGGAATATCCCTTCTTCTTTGAATCTGGATGTAATAGATCCTTTTGTTTCTGATTGGATGACCTTTTTCCATCATGCATGGTGAGTGCATGTGCTTTGGGATCTTTCATGAGGCCCATCTATATGATTTTTTTCTGCTCTTGTGTGAGAGACTCAATGAACTGGGCCATCATAGGCATTTTCCAATTTGCGCCCAAAAGACATCTGCCAGAATAGAAATTGGAGACATATACAACATATTATGGTCCTAGCTTGGCCAAAATTGTTAGAATAAGTTGTTTCTCTTGTGTAGACTTGTCAATACCACATTCACCCAAGATCAAAATCAAATATTTAAATTTAGTAAAGAAATCATGTATATTATAAAAACTTTTAGGGTCTAAGGTATTCAGCTCTACCTCAAGCATATGACCTTGCATCTCATCCTATTTTCCAAAGAGTCCTTCCAAGGTGGTATAGATCCTTTTTGGAGTCTTGCATGAGGAAACATGAAACCATAGATTGGTGGAGATTAACTCAAGAATTAATCATCTCGCCTCATCCTTACGGTTCGCCCATCTGGTCTTCTCAAGCGTTGATGTAGGTTATGTTTTTGTCACCATCGTCAAATTATACAGTCCTTTTCTTTTGAGTTGGAATGCGGCCTTCAGATTCCATTAAAAATAGTTTTGTGGTGTGAGTATTATCACTATAATTTATTGAAGAAGTTTCATCATCTCCATCCCTGCTATTGATACTGAAAAGATCCTAAAAACTCATATCGTGGATTCTGAGATATGACTGATGGTGCTATTACAGCTATAGATATGATAAAACAGCTATATATCCTAAAATATGATGTGGGTTTTAGATATTTTTGGTGAGAAAAAGAATCCCTATGTTATACGTCTCTGGTCAAAATTTTAGCCCAACATAGATCGCAAATTTTGAGATATGGCTATTTTATTGCAGAAACCCAATTTTCTGGAGGGTTGTTGAATCGTCGCACCCTAGAGAAGGATAAAGTGTGACGATGTTGAATCATGGCACCCTAGTGACTGAAACAGTGCGATGATTGTGAAAAAATGAATCATCACATAGTGCAATGATGCTTGGAAAAAGTCTGAGTGTGATCGTCGCACCCTTCGATAGGGATAGGTTGTGACGATTCCAATCGTCGCACCTTTTGATAGGGATAGGTCGTGATGAGTGCGGAAACTAGGTTTACTCAAATCCTCTTTTTCTCTTCTCTGGCTTGTCTGGGCTTCTCCAAGCAGCTCGTCTCTAATACCATGTCAGTGTTTCACGGAAACCTGCACAAGAGACCTAGCTAAAGTATACGCAAACAAAGCTTATCAAGAAAAGGAAGAGAGATACATAATGAAGAATGAGAATTAATGTATATTGTGATCTAATTAATGAGTGAGTGATATTCACTCATATAGGCAATGACATCCTATAATTAGGAATGCATGCATAATAGTGATGGTATAAAATTAGAAAGTCTAAAATAGAACTAGTCAGTTAACTCCCACTAAACTAGTGTTACTCCCACTGAACTAGTGTGCCGAAAATAGAAATTTCTCCAACATTAATGACAACTTATTAAACTCTTAACATAGATCAAAGTTTGGAAAACTTCACCTCTGTAAGATAATTTGTTAAAATGTCTTCAAATTGATCATCTGTAGGGAAAAAGAGCACTTCAATAACTCGATCATGAATGAGATTTTTTATGAAGTGCATGTGTAGATCAATGTGTTTATTTCATTGATGTTGAACTAGATATTTGGCGAGCTTGATGGCACTCTAATTGTCGCACCAAAGGGTGGTCGGATGTTGTTTCTAGAGTCCAAAATTTGAAAGGATCTATTGAAGCCACAAGGATTATTGAATTGGATTAATTGTTGCTTGGTACTCTACTTCTACTGAAGAAAGAGAAATAGCATGTTGTTTCTTACAGGCTCAAGTGACAATCCCTAGACCAAGGATGAAAAAATAAAATATAGTATACTTTTGATGATTAAGGTCATCGGCCCAATATGAATCAATGAAACCAACCAATAAAGGAGTACCCCTAAACTATAATGTATCCTGAACTGAATTGTACTCTGGACATACTGAAGCATTATTTTATCTACTTTCCAATGGCTTTCATGGGTTGTTTGCATATATTGGGCAACAAGACCAACAACAAAGGAAATATCAGGACGGGTATAATTCAAATATAAGAGTATACCAACTAATTTATGGTACAAAGTGACATCAACTTCAAGATAAGTACAAGTGGAAACAAGTTTGACTGCAGACTGGAAGAGAGAAGGGGTTGGTTTAGAATATTCCATGTGAAAACAGCAAAGAAGGTCACAAGCACAATTAGAATGGGAAAGAAAAATTCCTTCCTTGGTTTGCAATGCTTGGAGGCCAAGGAGATATTGAAAATAGCCTAAGTTAGTTATTTCAAATTTATTCTTAAGGACGGTTTTCACATGGTTTAAATTTTTAAGGTCACTATCAGTGAGGATCATCAACATAAAGAACCAGGATTATGAGATGGCTTCCTAATTTCTTTAAGATAGAAATTAGGGTCATAATGACATTTAGAAAAGTCTTCATCAAGAAAAAAATTGTCCATTTTGGCATACCATACCATCTAGTGCATACTTGGTTCTATACACCCATTTACATCTGACAAATTTTCTTCCTTTTGGAAGAAATATAACATTCCAAGTAGCATTTTCCATTAAAGAATGATACTCTTAATTCATTTATATATTCTAATCTGGATGACCTGAAGTTTCTGTAAACGTCTATGGATCATGAGTCTTTAAAACTTGGGCCAAAGAGAGGAGGATCGTTGGAATTGTGAATGTGTTCAATGTTGATATGAAGGATCACCGACAAGATCACCAACTGTGTCTCAAGTTGAACATACCCATCAGAGAAGTTGTGGTGTTGTTGTAGGTTCATATTCAATGGAATAATCTAGAGGAAGGTGAGTAGGCAGAGGTGGATTTCCATCCTCACTATCATAAACTAAAGAATAAGAAACTAGAATAGGAACAAAAGATGGCACAAACACCGAAGATGTCTTGCAGGCTGAAGATGGCACAAATGTCGATTTAGGCTCACAGGCCAAGAGATTTTCATCAAATTTAACATCTCTTATAATAATAATTTCATTGGAATGAGGTTGAAGAAGTTTGTAACCTTTGGCATCTTCATAATATCCCAAAAAAATACACTTCTCACTTTTAGGTTGTAAAGATTTCCTTTTCTCATCAGAAATGTGAGCCATGCTACACTACCAAATACATGGAAGTGACTTACATCTAGCTTAATTTTATTCCATGCTTCTTTTGGTGTTATATTTTTTAAATCCTTTGTGGGAGTGTGATTTACTATATAATTTTCATATTTAATGGCTTCCGCCCAATAATTAAGACTCAATCCCTTAGATTTGATCATGCAATTATCCATTTCTTTTAATGTGTGATTCTTTCTCTCAATGACACCATTTTACTCTAGTGTATATGGAATAGTATGTTGGTTATGAATTCCCCGTGCAATACAATAACTTGTAAATTTTTTGTTCACGTATTTACCTCCATTGTATGTTCTTAACCTTTGAAGTTGATGTCCAAATTGCTTTTCTACAAGGGCCTTGTAGGCCAAAAAAATATCAAAAATTGCTCTCTCAAGTTTTAAGAAGTAAACCCAAGTGTTTTTGGAGAATTCATCAATGACATTTAAGAAATGATTGCACCCAAAAAAGGAAGGAGAATAAAGTGGACCACACAAGTCATTGTGAAGAATCTACAAAGAGTCCAAGGCATGCCAAGAGGCACATTTGTAAAAAAAATCCCGATGATATTTTCCAAGAACACAACCGGCACAAACACCATCTTTGCAAGAAACAAGAGGAAGACCGAGAACCATATGTTGATTAGATAGTTACTGCAATGAGCGATAGTTTAGATGATCAAAATGCTAATGCCAAAGTTTACTCAAGACATCACTATGAGCAATGAAAACTGATGGAAAATATGATGACCCAAAGTTGTCAAACTTGTACAACCTGGTAATATTATCATCAATTCTAGTTGCGAGGACATGTTTAGGATATTTTAAATCCTTGATTACAACTTGGTGAGGTGAAAAATCTACGGTTTTACCTTCACCTGAATGAGTGATTTGATACCTTGATAGAAGGTTGCAGGAAATACTTGGAACACATAATACATCATTGAAATGACCATTATTTACTTGAATAGTTCCATACACTGCAACACTAAGAGATCTATCATCACCAACAAATATTTTCTTGATGTTACATTCATTTAGAGAAGAAAATATGGCTTTATCATTAGCCATATGATAATATGCTCCAAAATCAATAAGCCACTCATTATAAGTAGAAGTAGAAGTTGCATTGAAAAAGAAACCAAAAGCAGAAAGTGCATGTCCATGAGAATAATAAGAAGAAGAAGAATCAATATTGATGTTGTGCTTGTTCATCCTTGCTTCTAAGGCTTCCATATTTTTTTAAAAATTGGACTCCACATGACCATCTTTCCCAGAAAAGTTGTAATGTCGATCAATTTTCTTACTTTTAGATTTTTCTCCTTTGTCACCATTAGGAGCGGAAGCTAGCTAAGAGGATTTGGGACCCTTCTTTTACTTGTTTTTTTTGGTGAGGATGTTGTTTCTTGGTATTCTTGGATTCATCTTCCTGATGAGCCACTAAGGCTTTGTTGGAGGCACCTGGAGTGTTGATTACTCAAAGCTGCATAAGTTTATATTTCTCTCTAATCAAAGAATCACAAAAAGACTCAAGAGAGGGATTTGGTAAGCACTCCCTAGAGCTTATATGGTGGCATAAAAGTTAGATACAAATACATAATATGCACTACCAAGCTTAGAAAGAATAGTATAGATGCATCGGTCTTCCTTCATATCTATTTTGCAGGCTATACATAAAAGTATAAGTGTTTTGAACTTAGATAAATAATCTTCAATGCAAGGAAAATCATTGTGACTTAAGGTCATTAACTGATTTTCTATCTGGTGGGATCAAACAATATTGTGTTTACCAAACACATCTTCAAGCTTTTCCCAAGCTTTATCTGAGCCATCAACTCCTTGAAGGTGAAACCTTAAATCACGAGAGATAAACATTCCAATTAGTCCATGCTTCATCATTATTATTATCCCATTTGAATTTATTTTCATCATCAGTGGGTTCTTGTTCTTTTCCCAAGGTAATCTAGTACAATCCTTTACTTCTTAATACATCCTCCATATGGGATTTCCATGAGAAGTAGTTGGTACTGCTAAGCAAAATATCACTAGGAGAATCCAAATTAATTATGCAAATAATATGATTTAAAGATTGAAACTGATGGTGTGGATAGAATTTCTCGAAATAATAGGTTGTTTAAAAAAAATGGCACTAGAAACTAACTTTGGATGTGAAAGCTATGCCCTTTTGAAAAAATACATAAACAGTAACCAAAGAGCCACATGGCACGTAGAAGTTGGTCCACGTGATGATGCTCCTTCTTATCTAACTTTTCCTATAGAATCACTTTTAAATAAGTCACTTTATGAAGGGACCCACTTTTATAGAATAAGTGGAATCACTTTTACAATGAAGTTACTTTATAAATGAAAGTTGAATGAAAAAAAAATAACTTAAAATAAAATATTAAAGTTATTTAATAGTGATTCACTTTTATAATTAAGTGAAATGCACTTTACAATTAACGCATGAACTTTTTCAAAAAAAGGTAACAAAAAAGGGACTTGAACTCAAGACCTCTTACTAAGTAAAGTAACTTTCAACCAAGTGAGCTAGTCCAAAACACATTATAGTCTTAAGAAGAAGGATTGAGGGTGTTGTTGTTTAAGATGGCCTTGGAGTGCATGCTCAATAAAATAAAATAAATAATGCATTCACACACACAGAAAAATTCTCTTCTCGATAACAACAAGGGTCAGATATTGGTTAGATTGCTCGAAAATGCAAATTTTCCCTCTGTTTTTTATATAACGAGATCACACAAAGCGCACATCAAAGAGTATACCCAAACAAGAAAACCCTTTCTGTTTTGTTTCTGATTTGTCGAGATCACATAGATTCCAGGGAAAAGAGCATGCATAAATTAAAAAGAGTAGAAAACCAGAAATAAAAAATAACACAAAATTGAAATAAAACTAAAATATTATCTTTGTAAAAAAATATAAGGGTGTATTTAGGCTTTATACCTCTGAATCTGACTAAAATGACCATATCCTGGGAAAACAAAAACATTTTTGAGTGAAACGAAATTCGTTCCTAACTGAAAAAAGTGTTGCAAATGCAATGGAATAATCCTCTCAACCCAAAAATGTATGGAAATGATAGAAATTAGAGATGCGACAATAGAGATTCACAATATTCATCTACAACAGGAGTGGTTTTAAAATGCATCATGATACCATGTTTGACAACACAAGTATTCCAATAGAGGATGGACACCTTTAGTAACCACTCACACAACCATATCAAATATCAACAAACCAATGTTTTACGTGGTAAAACCCATATGGGGAAACATCCACGGCCCCATCCAATGTGGCGATTTGTAACAATTTATTAATGTAAAAGAAAATATTACAGAGATATTTACAAGAGAGTTTCTCACAATTGATCATCGAAAAATGACCCTCCATGCTCTTTAAACAAATATCATGGACCAATTGGGTGTTAAGTCATGGATCAATGTAGTTGTTAAGATCAAAGAGAATATGTGCCATTGGATTTCTCTATGTCAGGAACATATCGTGACCATCGGATTACCTAACTACAAATTCATACTAATGCATTCTAAAGAGACACACTTTAACCTAATGACGCATTAGATCGAGTTGATATTAACTAATTCATAAGTGTTTAAATATCCTAGCGTTCTTTAGTAAGATTGATCTAAAGTTAGGATACCACCAAGTTTTGATAGAACAAACTTATGTATGGAAGACAACCTTCAAAAATAAAGAGGAATTTTTGAGTGGTTGGTCATGCCTTTTGGCTTGACTAATGCTCCAGCAACATTCATAAGGATGATGGATGATATCTTGCAGTTGTTCACAAACTCTTTTTTGTTCGTATATTTGGAAAATGTCCTCATCTTCAGGTGGACCTAGGTAGAACATTTGTAGCACATTAAATAGGTCTTGAGCACCCTACAATAACACAAGTTATAATCCAATTTGAAGAAATTCTTATTTGGCATGCAGAGAATTCAATACTTAGGATACATCATGGATGAACATGGGGTGCATGTGGACCCAACCAAGATCTAAGTCATTTGTGATTGGCTAGCCCCGATGACTCTGATAGATATGGGCATCTTATTGGGCCTTTCCATATTATACCGTAGGTTTGTGTTGGGGTACTCTTATATCATTTGGCCCCTCAGTCAAGTAACCAAAGGTGGAGCTAAATCAGATTTTGTTTTTTTTCTAAATCACTGTAGAAATCATTCTAGAATATGAAACACCACCTCTACTCCACACTAATTCTCACATTTCCAAACCTTCAACAATCGTTTGATATTGAGGAATATTCCCTTAATTATGTTATCGGTGCAATCCTCACTCGATAGGGACATCCATTAGCCTATCATAGTGAGATATTATTTGATTTTGTTCATATATATCCCACCTGTGATAATGAGATGTACTCCATTTTGAAAGCATGTCGACAGTGGAAGAATTACATTACGGGAAAGGAAATAATCACCCACACTCATCACAAGCCTCTGCAATTCATGCAAACACAAGGAAAGTTGTAGAATGACCTCCATCATAAGTGGTCCACATACCTGAAACAATTCCACTTGAACATTAAGTATATGAAGGGCAGTGCCAACCATGTTGCATGTTACCTCAGTCAGTAGATGTTGCTCTAATCATAGTTCTTAACTCTTGTGGGAATGAAACCTTTAGATCACCACAATTATAAAACAATGAACTTGAATTTTTTGTTACTTATCAGACACTAAGTGTAGGAAAATATTGGACTTCCACCTCCAGGAGGTTCTCTTGTGTTATCTAAGACATATTTGTGTTTCTGAAAGTGAGCATGCAAAGCTAATTTGGGAGGCACATTACAGTCTGGTGGTAGGACACTTCAGTGTGGATAAGATAGTAGTAGTAGTAGTTTGGAAGTAGTTATATAGGCCAAAGCTTCAATAAGACATCAACCAATATATCAAGTCATGTATTTCCTATGCCATCGCTAAACTGTCCATCAAGAAGCAAGGACTGTACACTCCTATGCCTACCCCAAACAAGCCATGGGAGTCAGTATCCATGGATTACATGTCAGGTTTTCTCTCCACCAAACATGTTCACGACTGTGTCTTTGTGGTCAATGTCAATCAATTCTCTAATATGGCCATGTTTTTCACCATGTAAAAAGAGTATCACAACCAAGGCCACTACTAGGCTCTTCCTTAAGCATGTTTGGGTTCATTTTGGACTACCACGGACCATTATTTTAGATAGGGACAACAAGTTTGTCAGTACCTTTTGATCTATCCTATGGTCTCTAATGGACACCAAGTTGATCAAATTGACTACCTTTCACCCTCAAATAGATGAGCAAACAAAAGTGGTCAAAAAAATGATTTTTCATATTCTACACATTTACAACTCCAAGCATCCATGTACATGGGATGGGATCCTTCCATATGTTCATCATAGATATACTGGAACCCTCCACAACTCTATTAGATACATCCCTTTTCAGGTGTGCTTAGGGTTCCAGGCATTGTCTCCCCTTGATGTAGCTCTTCACATTTTGTCTTCACGAATATATTATTCCCATGCTTAGACTGAGGCATACAGAGTATCCAAATTTGTTGAACATTCCCAACACCTCCAACAATAGGTTCATGATATCTTGTAAAAGACCAATGCCAAGTACAGGTAGTCACATGACCAACATCGGGTTCCACACAATTTCAAGTTGGTGACAAGGTATGGTTTCATTTGCAGAAATATCACCTCATAGGCCCCCATGAGAAGATCAGACCACTCTGATATGGGCCTTACACCATCACAAAGGCTATGGATGAAAATTATTTTGAATTGAGTATTCCTCCTTTCCTTGGTTTGCACCCATTATTTAGTGTGGATCTTCTTCGACCATATTTTCCACCTCTTCCAGACACCTTGGAGGTGGTTGACCAATTTTCCCTAGAGAAATTAATCCCAATTGCCTTGAGTAGGCTACACTAGATCAGATCATGGACACCAAGATGAAGGATACTTGCGAGCAGAACATACAAATTTATCATGTTCTCAAAGTAGGAAAACTTCTTCAGCAAGGAAAATGTCTCTCCAAGATTCAAATTTAGCAAAATTTTTAGGATTTTTTGGGTCATAAACTTATGGGGCCATTTTGAGGCCCTAAACAATGTTTTCTGGGAAATTTCAAGGCCTAGTTTGGCTTAGACACACCCAAACCATGCTCCAATATTGTAGTCTTTAGCTATAATGTTCCAACAAGCTACCATGCACACCAAACGAATATTGTATGTGAAATTTGTGCCCCCAAGAATTTGATGTAAAAACTAACCACCTTGGGCCCAAAAACACCCTTTTGGAGCTTCCACCTCCTAGGGTTAGTGTTTTGGACCTTTAGGGTTCTTGATTTAGGTTAAAATGTCATCCTTTCGGCCTCTTGTATTATATTTTGTGAATGAGTGTAGTCAACATCTCTCTCTCTCTCTCTCTCTCTCTCTCTCTCTCTCTCTCTCTCTCTCTCTAGAGATAAGCTACCACCATTCTAGCCCATTTGTGTTCTATAGTATTCCACTATTTTATTCATTAATAGAAGTTGGGTTTTCACTATATTATTGTGCTCTCTATTATACTCCTCTTTGTGCTTCATTTCATTCCCTATACAATCATGATTAGGTTCATGGTGTGTATTGCACAATAACAACACTCTAATGCATTTTTTATTTTAAAAGCACCATTTGGTGTACATTTAAAAAAAATACCAAATTTAGTGATGTGCAATATACATAAACAACACACTAGTGTGAAAGTTGTATTAAGTGCATGATTTTGGTGATGTTTGTTTTTAAAAAAAATACTTAATTTATCAATGTGTGTTGTACAGTAGCAATGCACCCATGCTTAAGTTTGTATTAAGCACACCAGTGTGTGTTACTGTATTGTACAAATTGCCTAACTCGAAAATAATTTTAGTTTTAAATTATTTACTTAGCTTGTAAAACATATTTCATAATTTTTGTATTTCACTATGCAAGGATTTTATTGATAGACGATGGTTGATAGAAGAGTAGGGGAAAAAAATTATAGTGACAAAGGTGAGGGAGTCACATCCCAAGAAGAGAACCTGACAAGTTATCTTAAATTTTAGTATAAAAGTAATATATTTGAATTATTTATAGGTTTGAATGATGTCCATTGGATAATGTGTATTATGCATGGAAAAAAAATGAAGAAACTCCAAAGATTATTTGGAATCTGAGTGGAAAATAACGTAAAATATTTATGGAAATGTTGCAAAGAGAGGAATTAGGTGGATCAAAAGGTAATCAATATGAAGTATTTCTTTGACTTTTTACTCTAAATTTAATTAACAATAATCTCTAGCATGTTTCAAACATTTGATTTTGTATTTGTTGAATATTGTATAGGGATTGACAATGAGGGAACATAAGGTTGTCATAAGAAGATAAAATTTATAAAGGATGTAAATGATAATAAATTAGTCCTTAGTTCATATGGAGTGGTGTTGGAAGTTAATGAGAGATGGAAAAACTTTTATAAAACTATGAAGAATGTAGTGGAAAGAACATATAAATGTTCTTTCCATTTACAATACAAAAAACAATCCAATGACTCTAAGAATCAGGTTATACAAAAACTAAAGAAGACATATTTGAAGCAATGGTCAATGAAATGTGTGAGACTTGCAATAGAAAAAATGTACAATAACAAAAAATAATCATTTAAAAAAGTATTATTGTTAAACATCTATTTTTGTAATATGCATACATTGGTTCAAAAAAATATCAAATTAATATTGTTTATATATTTATTTTCATATAAATATAAAATCGGTTTTTTTATTGTGTTTTTTTATTTTTATTTTTTGTGAATATTGAGAAAATTACAAAGGATGATCGATGTGATATACGAAACATACTAGTAGGAATGTCGAAAAAAATGTACAAGGAGATGGTAAAAGAAATTAGCATAATTGTGTCATGAGAGGATTCACCATCCCAACAACAATGTGCATCAAATGTATGTATTCATTGATTTTTTTCTATGTATAGAAAATTTAATTATCATATGAAATATTAATTTTCAATTTTTTTGTTGTTGCAGAAAAGAAAAGAAAATAGAACTCATTCAACACATAAGATGAAATGCCAAAGAAGAAAAGGGTTGGTCACAATGTTTGTGAGTACTTAATGTGGTTTATGTTACTCTCTCAGGGGTGACAAATTTCAAATACCCTCACAAGGGTGTCATGTTGTTTCTTACATGAGATGTCTCATCTTCTCCAGATCCAGATGGAGTGTCTCTTGATCTCCATAAGATGTATGATCGTGCTAGCTCAATTGTGGTGTGGATCATTGTTATCCTCATTCCTCAAATGACAGATGCATTGTGGATGGTATGGTATGGTTCCAGTATGCTTCATTTTCACATTCCATATATAGATATTCATTTGAATGTGGTGATATAACTTGTTATCTCACCATAAAGTGGTAGACACCTAACGATATCTAGTATCACTTCACAACAATACACAATTTTATTATTTGCCTCGTAGTACCTTGGGGAACATGTTTTATGTTAGTAGTGTGTCATTTCTTGGGTTGATTTGTACTATTGGGTTCTTAGTTTAGATAGGGTTGTTCACACCCTAACCATGCTAGACATTTTTCACTCTCATAGTATTATTCATTCCATCCATATAAAAATTGCATCATAGTCATGTATGATTTCTCAAAGGTCAAAAGGAAAGGTCAAATTAATAAATATTGAATCAATAAAGCCAATAAGGATAAGAGGTGAAGAGATAAAGTCAAAATACAAATAAAAATCTTGATCAATTCCCCTTCGTTATGAGGCCAATGCCCCTAGTCCTTGGCGTGTCTATGGATATCTAAATAAAAAGGGACTTGTTTGATAAACTGAACACTTAAAGAAAAAGGCTTAAAGGGGTAGTAATAAATAGCGTTGAGGAAAAGTAACTCAATGTTAAGATCCCTCTCTAAGGCTATTATGTATAAAAATCCTAGCTCATGAAAGCGAGATGAATGAATAAGTGAATAAAGAGACATGTGCATGTCTAAGACTTTGAGGGTCATCGCATGAACTCATTCCCCTTTTGCTTTTCATCATTATTCATTTTTTCCTATATTTCACTGAGATAATTAGGAAATATGGGTTTTCCTAAGACTTGATGCATGTATAAAGTGTAAATTATAACCTTGTACAATACCTACTGCAAACTGATATTCAGAAAAGAACAAAAAAGATACAATGGAAAACACAAACATTACACAGAGATTTTTCACTTGGAAACCCAAACCGGGAAAACCAACATATATTATATTCATACATTTTGTTACATTGTTTACAATACAATATACATATAGGAGCCAGCGGAATCCAAAACCCTAACCCAATGACCTGGATTAGTCCAAAACACTAATTCCTTAACCGGAAATAGAAAACCATAGGCAAAAAACCATGTCCGAAAAAACCACCTAAATATCATGTGGTCCCGGAAATATGTCGTCCCGGTAATATGTCGTCCCGAAAATATGTCGTCCCGGAAATATGTCGTCCCGAAAAAAAAAAATCGGGGGCACTGCCCCCGAACCCCTGCGCGCCTGGGGCAAACGCTCAGACACTACTACTTGTGCAAAGAATATAACACATACCCAACATTCTCCCACTTGTTGTTTTCTTTGCACACAGGGGGTTACAAGGTTACATAGTCAACAATCCAGGGCAACAATGCCCATGGATCCTCTACACCAAGAGAACTTCTTAGTGCTCACAGATTTTGTTAATGAATCT
>ML813879.1:7353-22035 GCA_009831015.1 Picea engelmannii
GGAACTCTGGAGGAGGCAGAGTGAGTGATAGCAGAGAGGAAGGATTTCAACCTTCGCTCCTGGTCACTGGAAGACAGAGAGACGCAGTCTCAGAACATCGTGGTCTCAGCTCGGGGGTGGCTAGTGGTAAATCCTTTGGGAGTCGCTGAGCCTACGGTTGGGTGGAAACGAACAC
The DNA here is from genome assembly GCA_009831015.1 of Picea engelmannii. Classification (NCBI taxonomy): domain Eukaryota; kingdom Viridiplantae; phylum Streptophyta; class Pinopsida; order Pinales; family Pinaceae; genus Picea; species Picea engelmannii. The sequence goes on from ML813879.1 coordinate 7,529, forward strand.
CCCTCTCAGCAGTTGCACCCACTTCTGAAGTTATTTCTGATAAGTGTTTTTCTCATATTGCATCTTGAAATTCATATGCTGACATATATGTTCATAAATTGTGAAATGGTGAACAATTACAGTATACGAATGTCTGTGTAGCGTTTTGATAAGTAATGTTAGATATATGCTTATAACAGAAAGACCACGCATGGCTTATGTTGGTACATGAATTGAATTAGGCATGAGTCGAACTAAGTTAGGCTTCCAGCCCGTTCTCGGGAAGTTGTTTACCCGTATCTACCTCCGGAAATGCCCCAGTATAGATCTCTTCACAGAGATTTCCTCCTTAGAAAAGGTTCACCAAGAACCCAAAAAACGGACCTGAACGCGCAAGCCTTAATAACCCTGTATGAAGAGAAATGATCCTCTTAAGGTTCTGAGGTAGCAGCGTAGGGATAAGTAACGATTCGACAGATGAGATCCTGTCGGAAGACCCATGGTCATTCACGACCATCAGATTGACGGAAGTAGTAGGAGCATCATACCCCTCGCTCCCTTTCCTTCTATCTTCGTGAATAGCGAGGAAATCAGGATCATAGGTTCCCCAAGGTCCCCGAGAACATTTGGACCATTGATCTTCCTACATCCACGAAGTAGTGAGAGAATGCACAAGGTGGGACAATCTGAGCCGTTGGATCTCATTCAGAGATCCCGTCAGCCGTTGAATTGGGTTAAGATGCCCGGAGTTTAGTCTCTGGAGTGTGCGCAGGAAGAACGGATCTAGACTGTTAGATCTGGGTCTGTTTCCCCGTCAGTCGTCGGATCGGACAGGTAAGTGCCTTTTTGGGTTGGCGTTTGACGCAGCCCGAGAGCTCATCTAGACCGTCCATCCCTTTAGGACAGGTGTCAGAGATCCAGAGAGAGTCGGGATATTGGCCATCGGCATATCGGAGATCCTGAGGTCGAGGGAATCGGGACACTATAAGTCGCGAACCCCGAGAGCTCATCTGGACCATCCATCCATTTAGGACGCGTGTCGGAGAGATGGAGCTATCGGGATATCGACATTCGGGAAATCGGGATTTCTGAGGTCGAAAGAACCGAGACATCGAAAGTCTCGAAATCCCGGAGGAATCGAGACCGTCTGCTCAAGGATACACGTGGCAGAGATCGGAGCCATCGAGGAAGGCCCGATAAGGAATTTGTTTATCGACGTTTGGGTCATCAGGAAATCGGGGATCTCGGTGACAAGAGGTTTGTGCACTTTGAAAACGCGAAACGCGATACCCCGATCAGTGGGGGATAGTTGTTTGCATATCCGGAGCAGTGGAAGCCCCTTGAGTGGGAACCAGCTGTCGACACAGCGGATAAGGAGATCAGGAGCCGTTTATCTCAGTGACTGCTCACCACCGTTGATTTTGGTTATGGAGGAAGGGCTTCCTGGTGACATCAAATCGGGAATCTGTGCATTGGGAAATCGGGGATTCCGTTGACAAGAGGTTTGGTACATTTCGACACGGGAAACCCTGAACTCCGATAAGAGATAAGACCGTGGTCACAGGTTAACGGTCATATGGTTCGAGGCCTATAGTTAGGAGGGCTAACGCAAAAGGGGCGTGTCGGGATTCGAGGAATCGCGAGTCCTGGGGACGTTTGCATTTCGACATTGGAAATTCCGAAACTCTGACGAGAGGTAAGGTGGCGGTCATATAGAGGGAGGTCGTATGAACCCCAAAAGGCTAGCCCCCACGGAGTAGCGAACGTTGGAGCGCGTCGGGAATCGGAGGATCGCAGATCCAAGGTGCATATGCACTTCGATATTAGAAAGCCTGAAACCCCGATGAAAGGAAAGGCTATAAGGCTGAGGTCTTGGGTACACGGTCGTGTGGACTAGGAGCCTATCCAGGGAGGGGCTAAGGCCAAAAAGGAGTTCATCGACCATCAGGAATTACAGAGTACAAGAACCCTTGACAACGGGAAAGACGAAACCCTGATAACCTGAAATTAGGATCAGGGAAGACTACGATCAAGGTGCAGAAGGCCATGTAGGAGAAAGAAAGAGCCAGCTCACACTGGGTCTCCATGGTTATTTAGGGGTTCGAGTCTGACAGAGGACCGGAAAATTTTGATTTAGGTAGCGGGTATGTTACAAGGGGACTAGTCCCGTTGGAAAGATTGTTCGATGGGAACGATGTGGCAGTAAAGGGCAGAGTTTTGGATGAAGATGCTGATACAGCTGAGTGCAACATCAGCACACCGGAGGAGCCCAAGTCTGTCAAGCTGTCAAACAGTCTGACCACAGAGCAGAGGGTCGAGTATACTGAGCTGCTGAAAGAATTTGTGGACGTGTTTGCGTGGACATACGAAGACCTCAAAACGTATGATACATCCGTCATTGAACACAAGATCCCACTAAAGGAAGAGGCTAGGCCATTCAGGCAGAAGCTAAGACAGATAAATTCTATGTTGTTTCTCGTCATGGAAAAGGAAGTGAAGAAGTTGTTAGAAGCCCAGATCATTGTCCCCTTGAGATATTCTGAATGGGTAGCCAATTTGGTTCCCGTAAGGAAGAAAAGCGGAGAAATCAGGCTTTGTGTCGACTTCAGGAACCTAAACAGAAGCTCAAAGAAAGACAATTACCGCCTACCTAAGATGGAACACATACTGCAGAGGGTAACTGGTGCATCCAGGATATCCATGATCGATGGGTTTTCTGGCTATAATCAGATATCGGTCATGCCTGAGGATAGGGAGACGACAACCTTCACCACTACTTGGGGCACATTCATGTATGCCAAGATGCCATTTGGACTTATGAATGCAGGAGCAACATTTCAACGAGCCATGGATATAGCCTTCATCGGGGAGAAGGACCGGTTCGTGGTGATCTATCTCGATGACATCACAGTCTTCTCCAGCTCAGACAAGGAACATTGTTGCCACTTGAGGAAAGTTTTCATGAAATGTCGGAGGTTCGGTCTGTCCCTAAACCCCAGGAAGTCTTTGTTCGCTATGCAGGAAGGGAAGTTGTTGGGCCATATAGTATCAACAGAGGGAGTGAGAATTGATCCCAGCAGGGTGGAGGCAATTCAAACCTTATCACTTCCCAGGTCTAAAAAATAGGTTCAGGCCTTTTTGGGGAAAATTAATTTTCTAAGGAGGTTTGTCTCAAATTTTGCCGAGCTAGTGAAACACATCACAACCATGCTCAGGAAGGGAAACGAGGTGAAATGGACCGCTGAGCCCAAGGCATCTTTTGACCAAATAAAAAGGGCATTCACTGAGACACCTGTGCTGATTAGTCCTGACTATTCCAAAGAATTCCTAATTTTCTCCTTTGCTTATTTTGATACAGTAGCAGCGGTCTTGTTACAGAAAAACGAGAAGGGGCATGAGAAACCCATCGCTTTCTTCAGCAAGGCATTAAGAGATGTGGAGACCAGGTATGAGATCATGGAGAAACAGGCCTATGCCTTAGTAAAAGCTCTCAAATCTTTCAGGGTATATGTCTTGCACTCAAAGGTGAATGCATACGTTCCTTCAGCCTCCGTAAAGGACATCCTTGTACAGCCCGACATTGATGGGAAGAGGAGTAAATGGATAGCCAAAATTCTAGAATTTGACTTGGAAATAAAGCCCACCAAGTTGGTTAAGGGGCAAGGTCTAGCCAAGCTACTGGCTGAATCCAATTGTGAAGCCTTGGGAGTTAATTTCCTCAACACTCGCTCAGGAACTCAGCAAGCTGAGCTGCCCAACCAATGCTCTCAAGATGGCTTATCGCTGGAAGGTTGTGCCTGGTATCGTGACATTCTGTACTTTCTGCAGGAATTGAAGCCTCTGGATGGAATGGGTAAAAGCAAGGCAAGAGCTTTAAAGCTCAAGGCAGTCAGGTATTTTCTCATCGAGCAAGTTTTGTACTGGAGAGATCCTTTGGGGATGCTGTTGAGATGTTTGAACCCACCATAAGCCCAGAAAGTTATGTTTGATTTCCATGAAGGCCTTTGCGGGGGGCATCATTTCTGGAAGACCACAACTCATAAGATCCTTAGGGCTGGATATTACTGGCCTACTTTATTCGCTGATGTTTGCAGAGGAATCAGAGCTTGCATCAAATGTCAAAAGTTCTCAGGAAAGCAACAGCTCAAATCGCTGCCATTGAAGCCTATAGTATCTCCATCACCTTTTCAGTAGTGGGGGCTGGACTTCATTGGATAAATTCATCCTCCCTCAAGCGGTCAACACAGATGGATCCTGACAACAACAGATTATTTCACCAAGTGGATAGAAGTTGTCCCCACCAGAAGTGCATCTCACAAAGTAATTATCAGCTTCCTGGAGGATATCATAGCCAGATTTGGCTGTCCCAGCAGGATCGTCACCGATAACGCTGCTTCTTTCAAGTCTGAGCCTCTAATTAAGTTCTGTGAGCAGTTCTAGATCTCACTAATTCACTCCACCCCCTACTATCCCCAGGGCAATGGTTTAGCAGAGTCCTCCAACAAAGGCCTAATAAGGATCATCAAAAAGCTGTTGGAAGACAACAAAAGGGCATGGGATTCAAAGTTGAAGTTTTCTCTATGGGCTGATCGTGTGACAACGAAGAAATCTCTGGGCACTTCACCTTTTTAGCTAGTCTACGGAGCAGAGGCGGTTTTTCCTACTCAGCTCGCCTTATCTGTGGCGAAATTCTTTCAAGACTACGAGGGAGTAACAGATCATATGATCAGAAGGATTCATCAGATAATAGAAGTGCAACAGACTAGAGAGCAGGTGAGGACCGCGGCTCATAGTCACCAGGAAAAGATCAAGCAGGCTTTCGACAAGAAGGTCAGGAAGAAAGAGTTCGAGATCGGGGATTTGGTACTTAAGTGGGACGCCCCCAGGCAGGATAAATGCAAACACAACAAGTTTGACGCCCTCTGGATTGGCCCCTTCCAGATCTCTGAGATTTTCTCCAATAATACGTATGGGTTGCAAGATTGGGAGGGTAAAGAGGTTTTCAGCAGCCCAGTGAATGGGCATTTTATGAAGAAATGTTTTATTTGAGCCTTAGACGGCTCCCTTGTTTGTAAATATTGTCCTTTAGTTCTTTGTTTAGTTTCTTTTACGTATTTTCGGCCTAATAGGTGACTCCATAGCCCAATAGCAAGGCACTGAAGCTGCGGAAGGAGTTCTTAGAGCATCGCAGGGACGACTCTATCCCCCATGGAGCCTAATGTTAGCGATTATTTTTGTCATTAGGTGCAGAAGCACCCAGGTCTGTAGATTGCACACGAAGTGCCCAAGCGCAGCACAGGAGAATCCCTGTTTTTCCAAGTAGCAGGTCAAGCGAGCGGGCAAAATGTCGTCGGCAGCATTCAAGATCTATTTTACAAAACAGATCGACGGTCACTGGGTTTTCGAAGCTACCAAATTGCCCGAGGTTTAGCGCAAAGGACAACTCTCGTATTTCGATTAGCAGGTTCAGATCGTCCGATCTAATGGGGACAGGTGGCAGCCTGTCGGCATATCGCGGATTGGGGTTTCAAGGAACAGGGAGCCCTTAGCTCATTGCACTTGGAAGTACCGATCAGCGAAAGCGCCTTTAGCGCCAAGCCCACGGTCTCAACCCTGGGTCATATCAAGCGAGCCTGCAAACGAGGGCGGCTCCCTTGTAAATATCGAATGTCCCTCGTCCGTTCATCCTAAGGACGCGTGTCGCAATATCTAGTCGCGTCGGCGTTTCGACGGTCGGGAGTTCGTGGGGTAAGAGTTTCATGTTGTTCAACATCGCGAAACCCCAAGCCCCGATAGCACCGAAAGCGTGAAAAGTGAGGCCCGCGGTATCACGAAGTGTTTTCAGCCGTCCATCCAGAGGGGACACATGGCAGCAAATAGAGCCGTCTCGGCGCTTCGCCCATCGCGACTCCAACACGCAAAGAGAAGCTCCATCATTTTCCGATGCACGAGGCGCCGGGAGAATCCCGGGCCCACGGCATCGCTGGGAGAGGTAAGAACCGTCAGATCTAGAGGGACACGTGGTGCCAGATTAAGCCGTCTCGGCATATCGCTCATCGCGATTTCAATCAGCAAAGATTAGCCCTGTCATATTCGCGAACGTCGAAAGCATATGGTCACAGCCCATGGTCACTTGGGGAGAGGAAGGGGCTGCATAAAGAAGGCCAAAGGTGCCGAGTTCAGTTGCAGAGGAGATCATCGTGATCTCCAGGTGCCGTCGGACCCGATCTTAATATTGTTTCTGGTATTGAAGTAAATGAAGGCAAGAGCGGGTGGTTGAACCCTCCTTTCGTTCATTAAATGAGGGGAATGGAGAGTCTGGCGAGCTGCCTGCTCGCAGAGGTCCTGTGTATCGATTCTCTCAACGAAGCCGTGTCAAAGTCCTCGACTCGACAGAGGAGTCTGTGCACGCTAGCCGAGCACTTCATGGCTCAGCTACCCTCCTTATAGTAGCCATGCGTAGTTAAGGTGGCATTTAAAGAAAGATATCAGTACGAGTTTGACTGAAGGGACATCAAGCCTTGAGTGACTGGGCACACCTCTGTGAGGTGAATTTTCCTGAGTATATAAACTCTGCCTTTTGTATTTTGTAGGTATCGATGGTAGAGCTGAGCTCCCGATTGTAAAAGCTTTAGCACAGACTCTAGTTCTCGGGTTATGTATTTACATGTAAGATTTCTTGTTTAATAACAAACAGTCTCTTCACTCCACCTGGTTTTCGTCTTATGTTAAGAGAGTTCGTGACTGACTGATTCGCACGAATTATGGCAATTATGTTGTGATAAAGGATTTATTGTGGCACTATTGCTTTCTCTGGTTTTCTGTGTTTGAGCGTAAGAAGATCTTGCGTTTAGATGTCTTCTTCCACAGTTTGTTAGGAACCTGATGTTTACTATAGACCTTAGCATCTTTCTGATACAAGTCTTCCCCCTACTCACCCTTGCTACAACTCACTGTCTGAAGTTATCTAAGACCTCACTTACCCATGCATACCCAGCCTAGTTTCGAAGTTAGAACTCCATCGTTTTGAGTTAACCTTCATTTGATCACCCCATTAGAACAAATCGTGACATAAACTGATGGGCATCGGTCTCTGCTCCTGCAAGTAATCCAGGAGTGACTTCTGACGCTAACAGAAGTCATACATGAATGGTAGGATAGTATGGACATTGTGAAGCGAAGTTTGACACATTGGCAGGAAGGCTTGAAGAGGATGGTTGATATTGCACAATGGAAATCCTATGATGACGAGACATGGAAGAATAGAATAGACGTTGTGAATTGAAACTTGGCACGGTTACAGGAAGGATTTAACAAGATGTGCAAGATCGAGGAACAATCGAAATTCTGTGATGATGAAATGAGGGCCTTTTTAGATGGAACTGAGTCTAGGGAGATGCCAAGGTTGGGGTCGCTCAGTAAGGAGGACACACAAAGAAAAGGAGACGTCGCAACAAGAAAGACGTTGCTTGATCACAAAGGAAGACTTGTTCAGTGTTTTCTTTGCGACAAAAACCACTTCACAACATATTGTTCGGTGAAGACTAAGTTGGAACGGTTGGAAGAAGACCAAGTGCAACAAGTAGAGGAGAATTTTTTCACCACTGTGGAAGTATTCCAAATGCCCACACCTTCAAAGGATATGTTGGAAGAGATGGACGCTTTGGCAGCAAGTCTAGATGAGTTTGGGGATAGAGGTTGCAGATAGTGTTTGCAAGGTGAAGGAGAAAGACTTTGCTTTGTGGATGTGACGGTGAGTGGGGTGAAGGTGGTTTCTTTAGTGGACACTGACACAACCCAAAAATTTGTGAGTGAGCAGACCGCGAATTCGATCCATTGTAAGCATGAGAGTAATAGGACCATGTACAAAGCGGTCAACTCAACAATGAAACCAACAGTTGGGGTGGTTCACTCCGCACCTTTGAGAGTTGGAAGTTGATTTGGAAATCGAGACTTGATGATTTCTCCATTGGATGATCATGCATTGGTCTTGGGCCAATACTTTCTCAAATGAGATTTGGTGGGGGACGATGTAAGGCCATTGGACAGAGGTGCGTGAGACACCTTCGCCCCAATTGCATAATGTATTGACATAGGTGAGTTTTGAGGTTTTCGAGATGGAGAAGGGAGCGCCCAAGGAGAAGGGTGTGCCCAAGATTCATATAGAGATTGAGTGGTGATTCGTGGGGTGTCCCTTGGGCATGATGCGCCTAAGGAAGATGCACACCCATGACTTGTATATTACTCCTTGGGGTTGCAAGCGCGATAGGCATGATGTGGAGTTAGCCAACACCAATGGGTGCGATGGAGGACACGACTCGGTTGCACGAGAGCATGGATGAGTTGGAGTCAGCTAGCACCAAAGGGTGCCAGTGTAGAGAGAACACAATGATTTGAGGAGGGCACAGTGCTCCGTGTGGACGTGACAAGAGAAGTCGGTGTGATTCATGGGTGGATCGAGAGGTGTGTCGTAGGTCGGCTTAGGCAGAAGGTGAAGGGGCACGACCATTCATGTGGGTCGCGACTATTCATGAGCTCAAGTGGTCATGTATATATTTGGAGAGGTGAGGAAAGTTAGAGGCATCTCACCACATCTCATCATCACAACTTGAGTTGGAGAGTGAGGTATGTGGCTAAGGAAAAGGTGAGATGAAGTGGTACAAAGATGAAGGTGAAGTTTGAGGTCTAGGCTCAATGTCTTGGTTGGGTGCTCAACAGGAGTGTGTGATGGAGAGATGTGAAGGTCAGGCAAGGTAGTGCACGTGACATGGAGTAGGTTTCAATAGTCAAGTTCAGTTTGAAACAAGGAGACTTGGGTGTATGAGCAAGTAGGAAGGTCGAGATGTGACATAGTCGAATTCTTATATGTCTATGTATTGAGTTGTGAGCTCCTCTTTGTAAAGAATTGTAACAACATTTATATATAAAGACTTATACAGGTGTTAGGTACATTTTATGCCACCCAACCATATTTTTGTCTCTTGTGTATGAATGGTTGCATGTTCTTGGTTGCGCAATTTTCTAAGTATAAGAACTGTGTAATTGTGAAACCAAGTGTAGTTGGCACGATTGGCTCGAGGCAAAGTATGGGTGTGTCTTGAGTGAGGAGTAGTATGGGAGAAGTAATTTTGGTTTGGTCAAGCGGTCGAAACGAAACATCACAGTGCCACACGACCCCATGTGTCGGGCGAATTGGGTGAGCCAAGTCGAATTGGATCCCCATGAAGATTGTGCGCACGTGACAGCGGGGATATTTACCCTTCAAAATAATTTTTTTTCCATTTTGGTGGGGGAGGATGTAAGGCCATCAGGAAGAGGCACACGAGACACTTTCGCCCAAACTGCAGAATGTATTGACATAGGTGAGTTTTGGGGTTGTCGAGATGGAGAAGGGAGCGCCCAAAGAGAAGGGTGTTTCGACCCTACTCTCACTGGTATAGTTATCAATCTTCTTCTTATGTTGATGATATTGTTCTTATGGCAAGGAGTCTCCATGATCTTGAAAACCAACTAAGAATCCTCAAGGATTTTTGCTCCAACATGGGTATGACTGTTAATTCTGATAAGACTAGGGTCATGATTATTAAATCCAATAAAATCACTTATGATACCTTTGTATATGAAAACAACAACCTGGAGGAAGTGACTTCATACAAATATCTTGGAATTGATATTCACCACAAGCTCAATTGGAATTATAGCATTGAGAAAAAGATTATTGGGAGATGGAAAGCTTATTATGGGCTTGAAAACAATTCTAATTCACTCAATCTTTGGATTTGGGATAAGAAGAAACTCCTTTTTGAGACTCTCGTTACACTTGTTATTATTTATGGATGTGAAGTCTGTGGTTGTAGTATCTCTTGTGAATCCTGGAGAAAGATAGAGAAAATACAAAAGAATTTTATAACCTATAATCTCAAAATTAAAGGAAATACACCCTATCCCATCGTCCTCTTAGAAACAAGCCTCTCCCCCATTGAGAGCACGACTATGACTAGATACCTAATGTATAAGAACAAGTTAAACAACACATGGAAGACGAGAGGTTTCCTAAAATTGTTTCAAAATCAAGTCGTAACCACCATCGACTCAAGCAAGGATGGCATAAAGATGCCCAGTCTTGGCTAAACTATCGGGGAATCATGGAAGACACCATTTTGTAGAATAAAGATACTATTAAAAATATCATCAAATCAAAATTTAAGGAGAAAATGTGGTGTGATAAAGAGCTAGAGGAAAAAAGAAAGTTAAGGTATTATAAGGATGTAATCAACCTTAATCTAAATAAGAACAAATTCTGAGGAGCTCCATATTTAAATTGGGCTTTGGTGAATTCTTAAAACTCCATGGGATGAAAGAGTGTGTCACCTTTGTGACACTATGAATGTTGAAGATGAAAAACATTTTCTCTTAGATTGTCAAACCTATACAGAACATCATCAATAAAATTTGTTTTCACTAATTACACTTATTTATTTATATATATAAAATATTTAATATAATTTTCAGTAAGAACATTATTACCTTAAATAACCACATAAATTTTTTAAATATATTCACTAATTTTTTCAATTTTTTTCATTTTTATTAAAAAATTAGCCAACATTATACTATATTATATAGAATGTAGACTCTGTATATTTTCACGATTTATCATAGTGGGCCTCTCTTTTGAGCCCCATCTCCATTGTCTTGAGAAGCGGGAAAAAAATACATTATTACAGTTCCCATAAAGTGCTATCATTAATAGTTTGCATAAAATATATTATTATGCTTCCCGCCATGACTATATGTGATATGGAATAAAAAGGTGCGCTACTTCTGGAGAAAATAAAGATTAATAATGGCATAAAATATCGATTTGAGAAGCAGGCGCCGTTTCCCAACTCACTCTGACTGCTTGGTCGGCTAGGTTAATTTGGTAGAAATTTTCAATTGAATGTAAAACTGTGATTTCAGCTATTGTAAAATGTAATTTTTGCTTAATTTGGAGCTTTAAATCTATTCACATATTCAAAATTGAATTGAAATTTGAATTAACCACTCTTAATCGAACTTTGAATAACGGAAACTACCATTTTAAATGAACGTTGTTTTACATATAGTTATGTTTATGCATGAGCGTTTGTCAAAGACAGATAAATGGATGGAGCAAGAAAAAATACGTTACAATAGAATATGGAATTTCTTTATAAGTTTAATTAAAAATAATGATAAGTTAAAAAAGAAAAGTAAGTTGGGAGTGGAGTGAATTAATAAGTGGATACATTTATTTTTATTGAAGAGTAATTTTTTTTTTCAAATTATGGTAATTTGGGTTGTTTTTAAATGTATGAATACTTTTTAAGTTAAAATATTATTGTTAGAGTTTTAAATAACCAATTAGAGTTTTAAATTTTGTAGGAATTTGTAAACTAAAAGGCATGAAGTTGTGGGAGAATGTCTTGTGATATAGCTTTCTCATATAAGTATGGGGTCGAATAGTACTACTTGGCCCTATATTTCAGGATACCAAGTAAGGAGGCTTGACCATACCCTTAGTAGTAGTAGAGAGTATCTTTTGAATGATGGAAGCTCGACTATACCCTTAGCCATAGTACATGATTACCCAGGTACTAGACAATATCTTCTGACTGATCTAGGGTTGGTTTCATGAGACCTAGGGGACTCCCCGATATACCTAACAGTGAGTGGGAGTGATGGCTACCAATATGTGTTAAAAATGTTTCCAACAAGGTGAAGCATTGGTTTCTAGACAACTTCGTAAAACCGTCTGTATTTACTGCGTGTAGTCTTCCCCACCACAGTTTTACCCATTGAATGATAGATCTATGTACTTTAAAGACCCACTATTTATGGAGAGTAAAGTGCTAAGATACCACTTGTTAGGTACCACATCTATTATAATAAGCAAAAAACAAAAATACTCCAAAAAATACCATAGGAACAACAAAATGTAGAGCACTGCAATATCAAAAATGATACATTTATTGATAAAAAAACAATGTTCACTATCTATTCTAGGAAACCTCTTTTTTATGCCTCCTACTCTTATTACACTGCCTCGGCAATATATAGATGCCCTGAGAGCACCTGAGTGGGCCCAATGGTTAAGAGCATGTGTTATCTTCGGGGAGGTCACAAGTTCAAAACCTGCGGGGGGTAGGGATGCTCATATTGGCCCGTTGTGACAACGCTGGAAGGGTAGACGACCCCTAGGATAGAGGTTCACCCGGTGTGGGCCTCGGGACCTCTCGGCCCCTGCTGAGTCACAAGTTATTGGTATATCTGGCTTGCGGGCTGTTGGATATACTCTTGGGAATATCTTTATGCATAATTAGTCCAAGAATGCATATATGTATATATGTTTGTGAATTTCCCTATCACGTAAGTGCGGGCTTCCCTCAAATTGTATCGCGAAGATTGTATGTATATTTTTATATCTTTTTTAATATAAAGCACATTTTTTTCCGTGGAAAAAAAAGGTGTTTGCGAGTTTCCATCAGTTTTTGGGAATTTTCGTCAACTTTCCATGTGTTTCCGTAAGAATTTTTATTAGCTAGAGTTTTGTTATTTATTTATTTAATAATTTTTATTATTGGCCAAAGTTTTGTTAGTTTGAACTTTATTGTGAAGATATTGTTTATTTAATAATTTTTCTATGATTCGATTCTTCCAGTTATACAATTTTTAATAGTTTTATTTTTTTTAATTTTTAATAGTTTTGTTTTTTTAAACATGACATTATTGTATCTTTGAATGTTCATAACAAAGTTATATATATATATATATATATAAACTAAAATTATATTTTATAACATATTTATGCATTAAAAATTTATTAAAAATAAAAGATTTATTTAATATAAATTTCATTAATCAATAAACAAATACAAATATAACACTTAACCAATAACAATTAAAATATGACATTCTGACATAAGTAGAAATATATAAAAAAGTTATTGTTTTTTTATATAAATTAAAATTATATTTTATAACATATTTATTTATTAAAATTATTATTAAAAATTAAAAATTAAAAATTTATTTAATATAAATTTCATTAATCAATAAATAAATACAAATATAACATTTAACAAATAAAAGTTATAATATGGCATTCAATCTCTAGTATACATAGATATATACCTATTCCATTGAATAGGCATTGAAGAGGCAGTATAAGCAGCTTTACTACACTTGTTTATACTATTTCTATCTTTTAAAAAGCATTCTAGAAGAAGATCTTAAGCCGAATCTTACATTGACTTGTTCATCTATATTACATTGAAAATATATTATTCTACATTTTTCATAAAGTGTTTACTTAGTTTATTATTCTTAATTAAAATAAAACGTTTTTACAACTTTTTATGATGAAATATAAGATTAATAATCTCTACCATTATCATGATCCACAACTTCCAAATAAAAATATATTCACACAAATTGTATAAAAACATCAAATGAATATATAACTTTAGGGAAATACTCCTTTAACCTTTTTAATAAAGTGTTTACATAGTTTATTAATTAAAATAAAATTGTTTTACAACGGAGTGGGCTAACTCGAGAGCAATCTTCCCTCTCAAGTTGTTTTCCGGCATTTAGAAGTCTGGTCTATTTTCTGAGCATGGTTGGTTTAAAACAGGGCAAAACCCCTGGGGTGAGGTTTTGAAATGCATGGAACTTTCATCCATGCCAAACTCAGGCTAGCCCTGGAAATCTTATTCAAACCCATTTTTTTGCCTACCCATTTTTTTTCCTGAAAATTTCATATAAATTGTATAAAAGCATAAAATAAATATATAACTTTAGAGAAGTATTTATTTAACATTTTTAATAAAATATTAATTTAATTTATTATTCTTAATTAAAATAAAACTCTTTTACAACTTTCTAACATAGTGTATATAATTTTTAAATTTACATTAAGATTCATTTTTTTAATTTGAAATTAATATTTATCCTTATCTTCACATGATTTATAACTTCAAAGAAAATCTTCACAAAAATTTAATATAAATATTGAATGAATATAATTTTTAAGGTAGTGTTTTGTTTAACATTTTTAATAAACACTTTCTCTTAAACCAATTATTATTATCATTACCATTATCATCAAATCCGTTAAATTAATTCTGATTTTATTAGGTTTTAATCATTATCAACATCATCGTTACTTAAAAATAACTAGTATTCAAAAAAATTAACAACTTTTTAATTAATTAAAAAAAACAACATTTTCTTATTTTATATTTTATGTAGAGTTCCTAAAATTCATATCTAATGAATATAATTTTTAGGGGAGTGTTTTGTTTAACATTTTTAATAAACACTTTCTCTTAAACCAATTATTATTATCATTACCATTATCATCAAATCCGTTAAATTAACTCTGATTTTATTAAGCATTAATCATCATCAACATCATCATTACTTAAAAACAATTCAAATTCAAAAAAAATTAACAACTTTTTAATTAATTAAAAAAAAAAACAACATCATTTTTTTTTTTTTTT
>ML813879.1:25344-36932 GCA_009831015.1 Picea engelmannii
TATGATTGATCATGGTTGACGATGGTTAACTATGACTGACAATGTTTGAATCTAGTTGACCATGATTTACTACAATTGACCATGCCTCAATATGGTTGATAATAGTTGACCATATTTTACAATGGTAAGCAATGTTTGACTATGATTGACCATGGTTCATAATGTATGACCACGTTTAACAATGGTTACCATGGATGACTTTGGATGTATATGGTTGACTTTGGTTATCTATGGTTTACTAAGGTTGGCTATGATTTGAGCATGGTTGTCCATGTTTGACTATGTTTGGAAATAGTTGACTATGTTTGACCATGGTTGAGCATGTTTAGCTATGGTTGATCATGTTTGACCAGGGTGGACTATGTTTGACTACACAGAAATAGTTGACCATGGTTAACATTAAAATGTTGACTTCAATATTATGTCACATTGTGACATTAAGAGGTTGACAATAATAAAGTGTTATGTGGCATTATATTGTTCCCAAAGGGATATGTTGGATTGTGACATTCCTCAATGAGCGTGTCACATTTCGATGTTCATCTTTGTTGACTTTTGTCTAGTAACCACATTCCTCAATGGTTATGTCGCACTATGATGTTCATAAAAGGTTATGTCACATTATGACACTCTTGAAGGGTTATGTAGGATTGTGATGTTCCTTAATTGTTATGTTTCATGATGCTTGAGCCTAAGAAGCTTTGTAAAATGCCTAGAAATCCCTTAGTTGTTCTCCTCTGACCTTCATTAAGCCTCGAGACCCATTCTTGGTTCAGAGGCTCTTGTTTCCCTCCCTCGACTATGTGTAATGACCCAAGACCCATCCATGATGCCCAAGACCTTATGATGGAACCCATATTCAACTCAAATGCCAAATACTCATTAGAGAGGGCTTGTGTCATGGTTATTATGTGTTGTTCATAATGCTTGAGCTTGAGAATGTTCAATTAGAGAATAAGGTTGTTGTTTCCCTCTTGATTATGTTTATGCCTTTACACCCATTTCCAATGTACAAAACCTATTTAAGGTGTCAATATCACACTCAGAGGCCAAAGACCCCCTACAATGTTTCCATTTGTTGGTTAAGAAATTGTTCAAGGCTCTTAAGCTCGAGAAGCTTCAAAAAGATTCTATGGCATTCGTTTTCATTCTTTGATGATAGTTAAGGCCTTGTGACCCATCCATGGTCTATGAAACCTTCTAATAGTGTCCATATCCAAATCAAATTCCAAATACCCCATGGTGTGGTTTTGTTTGTTTTTTCATGGTGATTGATTTTGAGAAGCTTTGTTCGAGGCCTAAGGACCTTGTTCTCCTCCCTTGACATTGTTTAGACCTCGATAAACAATCTTAGTGTTACAAAACCTAGATTCGTTATGCCCATATCCCTCTAGTAGGATAAAGATACCTTGTATGGGTCTTGTGTGGATGTGGTTCAAGGACATATTCATATCGCTTCAAACTGAGAAGCTATGTTGAGAGCTTGAGGTTGTTATTTCCCTCCCTTTTCCATGGTCAAGGGATCGAGGTTGTTGTTTCCCTACCATTACAATGGTCAAGGCCTTGAGACCCATCTACGATGTTCAAAACATCTTAATGGTTCCCATATCCAATTATTATGCCAAAGAACCCTAAGTGAGGGATCGTGTCATGGTTTGTAGGTGTTTTTCATGGCACTTGAACTCAAGAATGGTAAATTAGGTATTAAGTCTCATGTTCCCCCCTTTGACCACGTTTTATCCTTAACACACATTTCCAGAGCACAAAACCTACACATGGTGCCTCTATCCTACTGGGAGGCTCGAAAAGAACCTTTATAAAGGACTTGAGTGTTGGCTCAAGGAGTCGTTCAAGGTTCTCGATCCTTTCAACAATATCCCAAGGAAATTGTTTTCCTTCCTTGAAAATGGTCAAGGCCCCATGAACCATTCTCAATGAACGAAAACTCCTAATGGAATAAATATCCAACTTTGGTGTGAAAACCCCCTAGAGAGTGCCTATGTTGTGGTTTGCAAGTGTTGTTCATGATGATCAAGCCTAAGAATTTATTTTTAGGGCCCAAGGCTAGGATGTTTTCCTCCCCTAACCATGGCACCTGAGCTCAAGAAGGTTCATTAAGGGCTTAAGTTCCTTCTTTCCCCCCTTGACCATGTTTAGGCCTCAAGACCCATTTCCACTACACATAACCTACTCATGGCACCTTTATCCCAATTGTACGCTAAATCTTGCCCAACCACAACCTTAAGATCCATTCCTTATGTGGGATTGAGACACATTCTTATTTAGAGGCTATATTGTGGTTTAATCATGGTACTTGTATCCCTCTAGTAGGCCATAGATACACTATAAGTGTCTCATGTGGTGGTTTGAGGACACCTCATGGTGTTGATGTTAGTGGTAGCATCATACATGTATTTTTGCATAGGTCTATATGTCTAGATGTGTGGAAATCGTCCAAATCCTTCTACTCTTGAATTTACTTTAATTAGAGGAATTATTGAAGTAAAATGCTTTTATTTAATTATGTAATTAATTAGTTGGGTTATTTAAGGAAAGTGCTAAAAGTACTTGGCATGTAATCTTAGCATGCAATCTAAATCTCAAGTGAGATTAGAAATAGAATGTAACTCGTGATTATAAAAGAAAGGCTAGGAGAAGGAGGTGACATATTCACACAGATAGCAAAGGAGGACCTTTGCTAGTGTGGAGTCTCCAAGGTCATACTCAGGAGTAGAGAAGGACCTCTTCTCGAGTGCTTGGATCACGAAGGACGATGATTCAAGAGGACCAAGGATTACAATTGACTTGATAGACACTTGAAATATTCAAGGAGATCTTGGATAGCGAAGGAGAAGGACTTCCATCTAGAGATCGGATCAAGGAGAAGAGAGAACAAAGGTTTACGCATGGGTCTCAGTCTGAGGAATCCATAGGAGAGTGTCAGATCGTAAAGAGCTTGTTGTACAATTTTTCCATATGGATACATGGTTCACAGTGTAGATAATCGTGTATATAAGTGATTCACAAGAAGGAAAATCATGTATACCTCGAAACGCATGCCATAATTGGTCGTACAACAGGTCAGACCCTGCCAGGTTATTTTGCATTTGTATTTCTCTCAGTGGGCCATTATTCCCGTTATGGGAGCCCTGATTTTAGCATAATAAAATCACTCTCAACACCGGTTTTACCTCTGGAGTTTTTTCCAGGGGTTTCTACCCGAAATTATTGGTGTTTATATGTGCTTGATTTGGTTTCCTTATTTATGGTTTCGTTGCATGTTTAATTGATTACTCAGTTGTTCTTTTAGTAGATAAAGTGATTTTATTTTGAGCTAACTGTTGAGTGTTGAGTAGAGGATGAATATCAACATGGTATTAGAGCATACCAATGGTTGAATCCATTGGAAAATCAACATGGTATCAGAGCAAGGTTGCTCTGGGTGGAAACTAGGTGCACAACGACATATCTATGAGATCAGAGTAACCATGGAAGAGATCAATTTCATATCTAGGGTTACAGGAGAATATATATGGGATCCAAAGTGTCGAGTTGTGTGCTTGAAGGACTAAGCACATATCCACATGAGATCTTAGCAGATCTATAAACCAATAGGCATAAATCAAAGGAATGATTTATGGGAAACAACAGTTCGGAGGTAGTTTCAGTAGAGTGGTTTGTTGAGCAATGGAATGAGGCTGGGTAGTCAACAAGGAGATCTTAGATAGGTGGAGAAGAACTTCCTTCTAGAGATATGAGCCACATGAGAGCTCATAGATAGAGTAAAGAAGGAATTTTTCTCACAGAGATCTTAGCACGGGGTGAAGAAGGAATTTCACCTAGAGATCTAATTAGTCCAAAGGAGAAGGAGGCACAATAGATAGATCTGGTAGCATAGACAGATATGGGTAGCATAACAGTTGTAGGTACAAGGTCGTACAAAAGGAACAAAGGTGCTCAGTTGTAGGTGTTCGTTGTTTCTCAGTGGATATAAAATACACGCAGAATGAGATAGTAAGATCTCATAGAGTGGGTGGACAAGGACTTTTATCCAAGTGTGTAGGGTAGGGTCTAAAGGAGAAGCAAGGGATATAGCATCCAACAATATCGAAGGATTGATCTTGAGGCAGGATATTTTTTGCATTGTATTATTACTCGGGTCAATCATTATCCTAGGAAGGGATCCTGTGATTTTATCATAATAAATTCAACTAGAGCTAGAAGCATGGGAGCTATTCAGTAGTCTGATGGAGGACTCAGGGACCCATGTGGAGCTTGGTGATGATGTTGGGTATGAAATGAAGGGGAAAGGAACTATCATGTTCTAACTTGATTCAGGAGGTTCGTTGGAGGCCTAGGATGTGATTTATGTACCAGAACTGAAGAAGAACTTGTTGTCAATTTCAATTTTGTAGGACATGGGTTTTTCAGTTACTTTTCAGAGAAGGAAAGTACTCATATGTTCAGAGGAATCTATCCCTGACATAACAGTGAGCATTGGTGTCAGATAGGGTAGGACGTTGTACAGGTTGTAGGGCCATCCTGTAAGAGGATCCAAGGGGTTCTTGGATCATGGATTGACGTTAGTGGCAGAGGAAAAGGAGTAGGAGGCTTCAAAGGGTGAACAATCGAAGGATAAGAAGTGTTCACAGAATTCCAGTGTGGGGAGTAAACCTTCATATGGGAAGAGGGAGTTAGCCCCTTCCAGTCCTGTCAAGAGACAGAGTTGGTACAAGATGACATTGATGGACGCTCATGAGCAGGAATATTCTACAAGTACATTGAGGGAGAGCATACCTTCGACGAAGTTTTCAAACTTCGTAGCATTGATATGTAGCATCATCGATTCCGAGAATTCTAGTATTCAGGGAGTAGTATGCTGACCAACATGGTTGGAGGAATGCCAATATACAAGATGATGTGTGTGACATTGTTCCAGAGTCGGAGGAAGAACTAGCTCTAGGTGGTTGTTCGGGAAATACCTTCCTCGCTAAGGAGTTTTGATGTTAGTGGTAGCATCCGATAGGTATTTCCACACATGTATATGTGTTTATACATGTGGAAATCGTCCAAAGCCATATACTATTGAATTTACTTTAATTAAAGGAATTATTAAAGTAAATTGATTTTATTTAATTATGTAATTAATTAGTTGAGTTATTTAAGGAAAGTGTTAAAAGTAAATCTTATCATGCAATCTAAATCTCAAGTGAGATTAGAAATAGAATGTAACTCATGATTATACAAGACAGGCTAGGAGAAGAAGGTGACATATTCACACAGATAACAAAGGAGGACCTTTTCTAGTGTGGAGTCTCCAAGGTCACACTCAAGAGTAGAGAAGGACCTCTGCTCGATTGCTTGGATCACAAAGAACAATGATTCAAGAGGACCAAGAATTACACTTGAATTGACAGACACTTGAAAGATTAAGGATATCTTGGATAGGGAAGGAGAAGGACTTCCATCTAGAGATTGGGGCAAGGAGAAGAAAGAACATAGGCTTACATAGGTGGATTTCAGTCTGAGGAAGACACAGGAGAGTGTCAGATCGTATGGAGCTTTGCATACAAGTTTTCCATACAGATACACAGTTCACAGTGTAGACAATCACGTATATACGTGATTCACAGGAAGGAGAATTACGTATGCCTCAGAAAGCATGCCAAAACTGGTCATACAACAAGTCATACATTGCCAGGTTAGTCTATAGTTGTATTTCTCTCAGTGGGCCAATATCCTTGTTATGAGAGCCTTGATTTTATCATAATAAAGTCATTATCATCACTGGTTTTCCCTTCAGGGTTTTTTCCAAGGGTTTCTACCTGAAAATATTAGTGTTTAGATGTGCTTGATTTGGTTTTCGTTTATGCTTCCGCTGCATGTTTAGTTGATTACTCAATTGTTCTTTTAGTAGATAAAGTGATTTTATTTTGAGCTAACTATCGGGTTTTGAGTAGAGGATGAATATCAACATGGTATTAGAGAATACCAAGGGTTGAATCAGGTGCGGAAATCAACACATGGAACTATACTCTGATAAGCTTCATGGATTGTAGGTGTTTTTCATGGCACATGAACCCAATAAGCTTCATTGGTTGTAGGTGTTTTTCATGTCACATGAACCCAAGAAGATTCATTTAGGGCACAAGGCTCTTATTGTCCTCACTTGACCTTGTTTAGACCCTGAGACCCATTCTTGGTTCACAATTGACTGAGTCATGGTGCCCATATTTCACTTAGAAGTAAAAGACACCCTATAGAGGTCATATGTGGTGGTTTGAGGAATCTTCCATGGCATTTAAGCTTCATAAGAGAGGCTTAGAGGGGAAGTCTCTTGTTTATTTCCCTCAACTATGGCTAAGGACTTGAGACTTATCCATGGTGCTCAACACCTCGTAAAGGAACCCATGTTCAACTTGGATTCCAAAGACACCTCAACAAGGGCTCGTGTTACAATTTCTAGGTGTTGTTCATGGTGCTTGAGCTTGAGAAGGTTCAATTAGGGATTAATGCCCTCGTTTCCCCACTTGACCATTTTTAGGCCTTGACAACCATTTCCAGTGCACAAAACCTAATCATGGTGCATGTATCCCATTCAAAGGAATGCAAAGAACCCCTATAAGGGACTTACATGTGGGTTCGAGGACTTATTCAAATCTCTTGAGTATGAGAATATTCAAAAATATCCCAAGGTACTTATTTTCCTTCTTTAACCATGGTCAAGGCCCACAACTCATCCTCGATGCACAAAACCTCATAACAAGATCCATATCCAACTCTAATGCCAATGACCCCCTAGAGAGTTTCTATGTTGTGGTTTGCAAGTGTTATTCATGGTGATTGATATCAAAAATATATGTTTATGGATTAAGGCCCAAATATTTTCCTTTCCAAACCATGATGCTTGAGCTCAAGAATTTTCATTTAGGGTTCAAGCCCCTTGTCACCCCCCCAAACCATGTTTATGCCTTGAGATGCATTTCCATTATACAAAACCTACTCATAGCACTCGTATCCTACTCGGATGTTAATTAAACCTGACCATATCCCCAAGAACCATTCTTAGTGTGGGCCCAAGATACATTCCTATTTAGGGCCTATGCTGTGGTTTAATCATGGTGCTAATATCCCTTTAGTAGGTCAGAGATACCCTACAAAATTCCCATGTGGTGGTTCAAGGATACATTCATGGTATTATATATCCTAAAGCTTTGTGGGTTGCAGACATTGTTCATGACCCTTGTGATTGACAAGCTTCATTTAGGGCACACGGATTTTGTTGTCCTTCACTAACCTTAATTAGATCTTGAGTTCTATTCTTGGTTCACAACTAACCTAGTCATGGCAACCATATCCCACTTGGAGGCGAATGATAACATATAGAGGTAATATTTGTTGGTTCTAGCACTAGTCCATAGTGCTTGAGCATGTGAAGCAAGTCTTAGAATTGAAGGCTCTTGCTTCCATTCTTTGACTATGGTCAAGAACCCGAGACCCACCCATGATGCCCAAGACCTCGTAATGGTGCCCATATTAAACTCAAATGCTAAATATTCCATGAAGAGGGTTCATGTTGTGGTTTTTAATGTTAATGGTGTTTGAGCTCAAGAAAGTTCATTTAAGGCTTAAGGTTGTTGTTCCCCTAGCCATGTTTATGCCTCAACACCCATTTCTAGTGCACCAAACCTAGTCATGTTACATGTATCCCACTCAAAGGCTTACAAAAAACCACTACAAAGGAATCATGTGTTGGTCAAGGACTTGTTCAAGGTTCTGAGATCAAGAAGATTCAACAATGTTTCAATGTGCTTGTTCTTCTTCCTTGATCATGGTTAAGACCCTACGACACATTATTAGTGTGAAAAACCTCGCAATGGCATCCATATCCAAATATAATGCCAAAGACACCCTATAGAGGGCCTATGTTGTGGTTTGTAGGTGTTGTTAATGGCAACAAAGCCCAAGAAGATATGTTTAAGGCCTAAACCCTAAGTTTTTTCCCTCTCCTAATAATGGCACTTGAACTCAAGAAGGTTCATTTAAGGCTTTAGCCCCTTGTCCCCCCTCCCCCAAATCTTGTTTAGGCCTTAAGACCCATTTGTTTTTACATGGAGGATTGCACACATGATTTCAAAAACACATGCGTTCTTTTATAAATGCACACATGTTTTTATAACGTAGTACGTGAGTGTGCATTTCTAGAGCGCATGAGTATTCCTAAAATTTTCAAAGAGCACACATTCTCATTACAACAATTTTGGGAAGCAATCTTTTGCACCTATTCATCTTCCATTGAGACTTTCTAGCACGCTAACAAATCGAGACTTTCTAATAGGCTAACAAATCGTAAGTAAGAAGGATTGAAATTGAAAGCAAGATATTTTGAGTTAAAGTTTTGAATGGTGTTTCATTTCAACCTCCTTAACATATGATTGATATGAAAAATGAAACATGTGTAGCTTAAAAAAAAGATGAAGAAAAAAGATTGAAATTAATGATTGAAAAAAGATTGAGATGAATGATTGTATTATATATATATATATATATATTCATCTTATTTTTTTTTCCTTGTGATTCACATTTATTATACAATATTACATTATACTATTCAACTTCTTGATCATCTAAATATTTTGTAGTTTTCTTGATTTTATTTGGACTATGTTCACATCATGAATGTTAAACTTTTTTTATAATATTAATTTGAATAACGTAATTTTTTATTTTATATAATTTTTTTTAATTAAAAACATAGTTTTTATGTAGATGAAACTTATTTTCACATCATGAATGTTAAACTTTCTTTATAATATTAATTTGAATAACTAATTTTTTATTTTATATAATTTTTTTTAATTAAAAACATAGTTTTTATGTAGATGAAACTTATTCAAAACTATCTAAACAAAACATTTCCTTAAATTTTTACTCTACAAAATGTTATTTTTTCATCCTTTTAAAATTTAATAAATTCATAATTAAAACAAGTTTAAAATCATAAAATATGAATATATATTAAAATATACATATACATAATCAACTTTTCTTATATCTATTTTCTAAAAATTACACAACATACCCAGCTCACCAAAAAAAAGAACACAAATATTACTCTATCATAAAGCATTCCAAAGGCGAGTATTTAAAATACATTGTGATGCACAAGACTGATGATTAATTTGATGATAAGTACATTTAGAAACTCAAAAGTTATAAATTCAAAATTATATAGAGTGTTTTTCATATTTTTATTTTTAATTGACTTTATAAATAAATAAATTTATTTTTTATTTAAAATAAAATTGATGTTGATATTTGACTTTTTCAAATTTTTATTTTAAAACTAAGTACATTTAAATTTAAAAACTCAAAAATGTTATAAAGTCAAAATTATATAAAGTGTTTTTCATATTTTTATTTTGAATTGATTTTATAAATAAATAAATTTATTTTTTATTTAAAATAAAATTGATTTTGATATTTGATTTTTCCAAATTTTTATTTTAAAACTAGTTAATAAGTGAATAAATGTAATTTTGAATTTATTTTTATTTTCAAATTATAATGATTTAATTTTTAAAAATGGTTAAAATTAATAAGAACAAAATTTCATAAACAAATACAATCAAAATAAAATAAAAACTCTATTAATTTGAGAAAGAATTTCTCAAAAAATTGACATTAAACATATTAAACTGAGAAAGAATTTCTCAAAAAATTGAGATTATTCAACTTTTTAACTTGGGATGAGGACTCCAGGCAGGCCACTGTCTTTTTGTTATTGAAATATATGTACAAAAATAGATACAGGACAGATGAGCGGCTGAGCGTATCTATTTCCATTGACTGGTCAGCATCAGCGTCTCCATACTCTGTTGCTCGTTTTCATATGTACCGGCTTTGAGATTCAGAGGCAGAGCAAGAGATTCCACCGTTACTGCACCTACATGGCCATGACTGTGATTGACGAATGCCTCGTTGGTTTCTCTCTTGTAAACATAAAACCTAGAGACAACGAGGAAGAAAATAAGATTTAAAACGTTAAGAACAGCTAACAAGGCATAATAGTAGTAAAGACGAGATGCATTCAGATTGTCCGAAACCCAGTTGGTGTGGCCATTTCGTCCAGTGATCTTAGTCGTAACAGTTAGAAGAAAACTACTGAGAAAATTCCCAATCCCTGTAGTACTTGCAACCAATGCAGTTCCTATGCTCTGCATGCTTTCGGGGGCCTGATCATAAAAGAATTCTAATTTTCCCACTTCAAGGAAGGCTTCTGCTATGCCCAGAAGCACATACTGAGGAAGCAAGATAAAAACAGTGAGGGGAGCTACTGCTCTCGGGTTGCCTTGAAGCCCGTGTGCTTTCACAACTCCGATTCGCTTGATTTCGGTAATGGTGGCCACTACCATCACTAGAATGTGGATGGCCAGCCCAATACCCATCCTCTGTAAGATTGTTATGCCTCTGGGATTGCCCGTGAATCTTCTGAAAATCCTCACTAGGATTCTGTCGTAAACAACAAGAAATACCAGCAATGACATCGTGACGAATGATGTGACGCTGCCAGCAGGGATTTCAAAGTGAGGACCCATATGCCTGTTCAGTTTCGTTCCCTGATTTACGAACAGTGTGTTTACTTGGGCTATCACGGCGCTTGGCATGAACATGGCAACCCAAATCGGTAGCATTTTTATCATCAGTTTCGTTTCTTCTACTTGGGTTACCGAACACAGCTTCCACTCCCATGGACTGGTTGAGCCGTCGTTTGTTGCTGCTTTATCCAGAAATCTGAAAATACAAAAATAAAACTTTGTTATTGCCTTGCAGTTCATCTCCGAATTAAAACTTAGTTTCTATGTTCATGTTTGGATTCTTGGAATGCTTGGTTCCAAGAATCGTTTGCTATATTTTTAAGAATCGATAAACGCATAAACGTAAACGAAATTTAAACTCACCTCAAATTCGGAGTGTGAGCAATGGGGAATCTTCCCCGAGCAACATACGCTTTGGGGTCCACTTCATGAAGTTTAGTGGAATCGAACGGCATATTAACTCTCCATTTACGAGCTGCTGCAACAATTACCTGCGCCATACGACCGAATGGATTCCCTTTCTGAACCTTGTGTCTGTAAAATGGAGTGCCTATAGAGAATATTACAGAAGATATGATCAATCCCACCAATGGAATCCCATAACCCAAACTGAATCCAACGTTTTCCTGAATATATATCAGAAAAGTCTGTCCAATGAAGATCCCTATAAACGCAGTAAACAGCCACCAATTGAAGAAGGAGGCCTTCTGATGCTTCTCCTTGGGATCAAATTCATCGAACTGATCTCCACCCATGGTGGAGATGTTGGGCTTTGTACCGCCATTGCCCAGAGCAAGGACGTACAAGGCAAGGTAGAAAACCCCAATCTGAAGCTTGGAAGCTTTCTCACATACGTTGGTGTCCGGTTTGCAGTCTGGTGGTCTCAGAGATGGTAGTGAGACGGCTAATGTTAAAATTATCATCCCCTGCATCAAATAGGTCTTTGCTGAGATTACATAACAGCACAGTAAATAGGCCACTTTTTTATGA
>ML813879.1:37506-49744 GCA_009831015.1 Picea engelmannii
ACAGAGATGAGATGCGCACCAGTATATAAATACATGAAAACACTGTAAATGTCCAATAGCGTCCCCAGTGAGTATCTGCAATATATGCGCCGAGGATTGGGGTGATCCAAATTGCACCTGACCAATTATTGACACTCCTTGAGGAATTCACAGTGCTCTCATGGAGTTTAGTCGTTAAGTAAATCACCAAATTGGAGACAATACCATAGAAAGCCATCCTTTCGAAGATCTCATAGCCTGTAGTTAAACATCAACCTCTGCCGTATTAACATAAACAAAACATAACAATATAAACTATTACTAGTCGTTGAGTACAGGAGAAAACAAGCATTGCATCTCACCAATGAGGAAGGAACAAGCTTTCCATCTTCCCGTTTTGGACCTGAGAACAGGCCTGCCTTTGAGATCAACCGAACCATCCATGGTGATTAATACTCGAGACTCAATGCCTTCATATTCGTTTTCATTTTCTGCCATAGCTGAATGCCTGAACTGTGAGCCTTTGATCTGTTCGCTGTGTTATTAATATATCCGGTTTCGAGGTTTGGCTTCTTGATTGAATATAAAATCTTGACTAGATTGAAGTCGACTCTAGGACATCCCTCTTTCATTTTTGTTTGAGAGGGAGTAGCGCAGCTGCCGAGGGCCCAGATTCCGGACAGGTAACCTGCAAGCCTCAGTTATCGCGAACCGTGGACCGTGTTTTACGTGAAACGTTGGTCCTTCTGTATTTAACATTATATATATACTTGTCTTTTCTCGTCGAAGTGCTCGACAGTCTAAATTAGAATTAAACCATCTAGTTATAAAATCTCATCAATTTTACCTTCTTTGCACATGTAAATAACAGTTCCTTGCTCCTTAAAAAGGAAACTTTTCGATACAGATAGTTTTGAAAGCAATTATTATGATTTCATCATATGATTTACAAACCAGAATTGAAATCAATTCTTAGCAACCATCCAAGCTAAACTCTAGTCTCTTTTACTTTTATTTCTTAGCAACTCTAGGCTCTTTTATTTTTATCTCTCTTCTCTTTTAAGTGAGAATATTTTTTATATTTTATCTCTCTTCTCTTTTAAGTGAGAATATTTTTTATATTTTAAAAGTGAAAATATTTTCATAATTTAGTTGGAGACTGGTAGAGAGTATATTTTTCTGAAATGACTCGCTAATGGTTCATAAGGGGTAAATTTTCACTCTTGCCATATCAGAGTTAAATTGTTTTCTTATCCAAAGAAAATGAGCTTTCAGCTAATCAAAAGTAGTTCTAGATTTTACTCAAACCAAAAGATGTTTCACCCTAAATAATATCCATAAGAAAGCCAATGTCCCATGTGCTTTCTAGTAGCATCTAGCCTTACTTTCATACATGAGACCAAATACCACCCCCAGTTGCAATTTAACCTCTTGCCTAGGAAGAACCTCTCTCTCTACTTTACCCTTAATGCTCTATAAAATTAAACTAACTTTGATAATTTGTCTTTGTTATGTAATTTTCTTTGATGATGATTAAGTTATCGTCCATTAGAACCAACAATGTTCTATAGCAGTAAGAAGGAGAAGTTATTGACGCCTTGATTTGCTCCCTTTGGCTCAAATTGAGTTTTGAAGGAAGGTATTATTATGGGTTCACCTTCTTGATTTGTTCCTTCATTTTTGGGATTCAAAATTTATGAGATATGTAGGTGATAAGATCATATCTTTCCACTGGATGGTTGTGTGGCTCCTAGTATAAACCTTGTCATCAGGGGGTTTCCTAGAAGAGAGAAATTTTGAATGGGGAGATCATGTTTGGAGCTAGATGGTGGATTGTGAAAAGTTACCTTTTCATTGTTGATTTTGTTGTGCTTACATACACTAAATCCAACTTGAAAAGTTAATGAGAGATAAAGAGATAACTAACCATTAAAACTGTAATGGAAATTATTAATAAATAATTAAATAAAAATAAATTTAATTAAATATAAAATTATCGATATTTTATAATAAAAAAAATTATATATACAAACTAAATTAAATAAAAAAAAAAAAATTAAATATAATATTTTATTTTAAAATTTACATTTTAGATGGAAAACAAAATTACACGTCACACTCACATTCCATTACAAAATTTTAGAATTTAAATACACTTACATTATGTTTTTTAATATATAAATTATTATTTTAAAATTTACATTTTAGATGGAAAACAAATTTACACGTCACACTCACATTCCATTACAAAATTATAGAATTTAAATACAATTACATTATGTTATAAAATTTTAGAATTCAAACACAATTATTAAAATAATATATATATATATATATATATATGCGCGCGCGTACGATCCTCACGGTTGGATGGTGTATGTGCATATGCGCTCCGTGTATGATGACTCGACATCCCATAATTTGAGCAGTGAACAAAACCATTTTATTATTAACATACCAACTGTTTATGTTTTGGATTGTCTATTTGCACGTTCTCGATGTGGCTCATGACTCGGCATCCCATAATTTCATTATTACGAGTGAACAAAACTTAACGTGGTTGCAATCTTTCTATGATTCTATGTATTGTATTTAGATTCCCAAGTCATGATAGTGGGGATGACATCTTGTCCTTTGGGTTAATGATATATATTAAATTATAAAAGTTTTTATAGCTTCTCAATTATATACTTGGGTTTGGGATTTTATAATTGTAAATATATTTTGATAAAAATGTACATTTTTTAATTGATTATATGGTTTGTTTTTCGGTGTAACATGTACCCAATCAAGTAGATAACAATGTCAATAATAATAAGGATTTTGAGTTGGTTTCTTTCTTGCCTATTTCTAGGTAGACACACACATACTTGTTATGCTTTATGGTTTCAATGTTTGTTTGTTGTTTGTTGTTTTTTAGTGTCAAGATAATTTCTAAGCAACTCTCTCTCTGAGTTTACATGACTACATCCAGCCTTTGCTTAGATGCCATCATTGTCCAACCACGACACCTTTCATGTCTCTGTATAGCTTGTTCTCCAAGTGTGCAATATGCAATTGATAGGTGTATGCTCTAACAACCAATGTAACGATTACTCTGCTTTGTGTAGTGGCCTTTAATGGACCCTTGACTCATCCACAAGACAATGGGAATATAAATATGTGCTTGCTCTTGAATTGTAGTGGCCAATCACTAATGTTGCTCACAACATGGGTTTTATACGAGAATGGGGAAATGAGACAATTCCAAATAATTCCAAAGTATTGAACCACAAGCAACCCAACGAATTGAACCACAACAAATCAAAGATATTGGGATGAGGAACTATGATATAGTTGACGGTTTCCATCCATTAGACTTTCCACTTAGTTCACAACTCAACACAACCAAGGAATCACCCAGCAACCAATTGTATTGCCTCCATGAAATGAGAGGTGGCCTACCAACATGTGTATGGCCCGTACGACCTGTCTATGGCCACCCACGAATTCCAAGGAGGTTCTGAAGACTATGTTGCAATTGTTTAGGTGGATATGACCTCAAGCTCAAGGAAATTCACTATGTATGGTCCATCTAATAGCCAATAGTCTCAATCAATTCAATTTTTTATGTTCCTTAAGAATGAATTGCCATTCTTCATGAGAGGAATTAAATTTATCTTGAATGATTCCAACAACTAGATTCTAATAGCCATTGATCTCAATTCAACCAAAAACAGATGGAGATCATTGCATAGTTGTTTGTTTTCGTACATAATCAATGGTGAAAATAATTTTCGAGTGATGTTAACAAAAATATAGTGGAGAATTCTTCATTTTAACCATGAATTCAACTACATGTAGCATAGTAAACATACCTAAGAACACCAATAACTCATGCACAACTTTTAACACACAAAAATTATTCCACAACCATAGAAAAATCCATGCACAAAGACATAGTGTTTTCCCTAAAAACCCATATGGGAAAACTATCTATGAATGGTTGCTCAATCTCTATTTTAACAATCTCAAGTTACAAAGTACATTGTAGGCTCATGGCTCTATAGACATTCAACAACTTACACAATCATGCTTTTATGCATCCTCACCTTTTGACCAACAAAAAATTTCCCTTTATGAGTCTAATTACAATTTGAGATATAGGCAGATATGAAAAAAATGAGAAGGCCAAAAGTCCTGAAATTTCACTTTACATTACCAACTCTCTCTCTCCTTTAGTATATTTACAAAAGTCCTGACATTTCACTTTACATTCCCAACTCTCTCTCTCCTTTAGTATATTTACTTCCATTATATTTGCATTGTCTTTTCTTACTTTCTACCTTTATTAATTTTCAAATGTGTTTGTATGTTATGAGTCTTACAATTATTCATGTTGTTTGGATCATGTTTGATTTTTTCTAACATTTCGAGTGAGAGACATAGATCATTTATCATGCTCAATATTGATCATACATTACGTTAAGATATTAAATGATATGAGGACATGAACAAGAATCTCTCACACAACCTTATACATTATAGAGAGGAGATATATCTTCAATGTTGTCTTCTTTTCTAATTATGTTAACACTTATGCCTTTACACATTGAGGTTTAGAAAATTTGTAATGGGGTTTAAAGAGTAGTGTTTTTGTAGAGTTTAGAGTAGTATCTCAAAATCATCAACAACAATATCAATTGGTGACTCAATGACATCAAACTAAACTCAAACCTCAATTGCACTAGAATTATAGATCTCAGTTAGCATTGTCTTAAAACAATTTGTTCAAACCAATTCACCTAATCCACTAAGCGCTTGAATTGAATAACATGGGGTGGGATTTGATCTATTTACATGTGCACAAGTCATGGAATCATCTAATATAATCGCCTTGGTGCAACTACATGTTCAACTAATCTAGTGACCAAAATTGAACCCTTCCTAGGCTCCAACCCTTCCAAAGGGTTGAAACTTGTCCTAAAAGTGTAATTAAAAAAGGACCATTTTTTTTTTCTCAAATGTAGATATTTTATTTCACTTGTCATTTATGGACAACAAATATTAAAAAATTTCATAAGAAGGGTCATGTTTTAATGACTTATGAAAATTTGAGATTCAACACCCATCACTTGACTTTGGAATTTAAATATGAAACTCATTTTGATTTATTGACTCTAATCTATTCATTGGTATGATGTATCGTTGCACAACACTAAATCCATCACATATCTCATGCCCATATAATCCTAACACCCTATTGACATATCTGAACCATTTAAGTGTCACTTAATCATAGCGTGGACACTTTGGCTTCTCAAATCCCCTTTGAATTCATGTGTTATGGGAACTCTCAATACAACAATTGACATGTCATTTATTCCCCATACTTAATATGTTAAAGTCATACACTTTGCCATAATGAGTAGTTTTGCTTTGTATCAATATAATTTTGTTAATGATTTTGTTTGGGATAAAAAAACATATCAAGCTAAGTGGAAATTTCTGATGCTTATTTTCCTGATGAAATTTAGATATGAACCCACACAAAATGGATCTTGTCAAAATAATGAAACCTAAAATTGTGATTACAACTATGAGAATTATAAAAAAAAAATCACTCAGTTTCGATGTCATCAAATCCTACATCTTTGTTCTCTAGATTGATCATTCCCCTTTTATTGATCTTGTGCATTTTTATCCATCACACTATTTCACTTTCTTCTAAATGTTTATAGTGACACTAACATTTGTATGATAATGTTTTTCCCTATCAAATCTTTTCAAAATGACCCCAAAGCTCTCTTTTCTTGTTCCTCATCATAAGCCTGAGATCCATGAGATGTATCATTTGCAGACTGAACTATATTTTGAGAAATATTTTTTATGCCTCGATAGGATTCTTAAGCAAGCTGTAGAGAAGGTAATAGAGTTTCTATTGTGAGATCTATGCATCAAGGATTAATAATTCTCTAACGTCCATTTTAGTAGACATTTTTACATGATTTGAAAGATAAGATGGATAATTAATATATTTAATAAGAGTAATAGGATTGGTGCTCTTTATAAAAAAATTCCTTTAATTTTTGTTGTATGGATCTCACAAAGCACCAAATTAGACATCTTAGCCTAAATAATCAATTCCAAATGCAATCATGTGAGATTTGCATATTTCTAGAAGACTATAAAAATAAAATTAATCTCTCTTATAGTGTTTGATAGAATTCTCACCCTTCCGAAAAAAACTTCATACTCTCCCAAATTTATTATTTCCTAATGAGATTACAACTAGTGTAGTGAATGTGTTAGTTGAGAGTTTAAAAAGATCAAGAGGCATGGTTAAAAATGCTTTGTGATATTCTCAAGATATAAATCCAAGATGCAGTGTTTACTTTGGGTATATTCAATAAATCATCTCTTATATAGGTTTCCATAAATTTAGTCATTTTACTTATATTATTATTTTTAAAGCTTTGAAATTCTTCAAAATAGATTCATATGTTTTCACTAAAATATATTTATTTTTATTTCATCTAAAATAAATATTAAAAATTACAAAACATAAATTTTAATTTATTTATTTAACTAATTTTTAACATTGTAAAATATTAAAGAACTATTTTATTTAACATTTTCATAAAGTGTTTACTTAGTTTACTATTCTTAATCAAAATAAAACACTTTTACAACTTTTATGATGAAATATATAATTTTGAAATCAAAATTAGTTAAATTTAATTAGTGTATGTTGTTACGAAAACATGATCCATAACTTCAAACTTCAAAGAAAATCTTAAAAAATAGAAATATTGTACAGAAACATGGGATGAATATATATTTTAGGGAAGTATTTTATTTAATATTTTTTTATAGAGTGTTTACTTAGTTTATTATTCTTAATTAAAATAAAATATTTTTACAACTATATTGGATGAATATATACTTTAAGGAAGTATTTTATTTAATATTTTTCATAAAGTGTTTACTTAGTTTATTATTCTTAATTAAAATAATTTTTTCTTACACTTTTTTATCATATAATATAAGATTATTTTTTAAATTTGATTAGTGTCTACCTTTACCTTAACATCATCAGATAAGATTATTTTTTAAATTTGATTAGTGTCTACCTTTACCTTAACATCATCTACACCTTCTAAAGAAAATCTTCATAAAAATTGTATAGAAACATTATGAATATATTATATTAGGAAATTATTAACATTTTTCATAAGGTGTTTACTTAGTTTATTATTCTTAATTAAAATAAAACTGTTGACAACTTTTTAACATAGAATATATAATTTTCAGATTGAAATCAAGATTAATTTTTTAAATTTAAATAATATTTATCATTACTTTAACATGATCTATAACTTCAAAAACAATCTTTAAAAATTTTTATAAAAATATTGAATGAATTGTATAGAAATTTTTAACATAGAATATATAATTTTCAGATTGAAATCAAGATTAATTTTTTAAATTTGAATAATATTTATCATTATCTTAACATGATCTATAACTTCAAAGAAAATCTTAAAAAAATTGTATAAAAATATTAAATGAATTATATAGAAATATTGAATGAATATAATTTTTAGAAAAATGTTTTGTTTAACCCTTTTATAAGTACTTTTTCTTAGATTAATTATCATCATGATCATCCTCATCAAGTCTAATAAAATCAATTATGATTTTATTAAAAGTTAATCATTATCAACTCATCGATATTTAAAACTCACTAGTATTATAAAAAACAATTTTCTTAATTAATTTAAAAAACATCAGCAGTACCTTTTTATTTTATTTTATTTTTCTTCCACATCTAGAGTTTGTAAAATTATATGTGAGCAAGCTCACATATAATATATGTGAGCAGTTTGTAAAATTCTAGAGTTCGTAAAATTCAACGATTGATGCATATTTGGCTCATTTATCTTTTTGAACCCCACTTTTTGAGAAGTGAGAAAGAAAAGCATCATTATGCTTCCACCATGGCTATATCTCACATAAATAACTTATTAAATAAAAGTGTGTATTATTTTGGAGAGAAGTTAAAATAAAGTGATTAATATCATGGCATAAAATACATTATTGTGTTTTCTCATGATTATATCTAAAATGGTGTAAGACAGTTGGTGACGGAGTGTGTTGTTAAGGCGCTCTGTGATGTTAAGTCACCGGTTCAAAACTTACGGGGACAAAAAATCCAGCCATGTTAAGGGTTGGTGTGGCTCAGGCCGGGTGCGATCCCCGGCTGATTTTGACAGCTTAGATGCCCCTGAGTCGTGGTTTCTTAGCCACAGGTTAGTCTCACATGTCACAAACAAACTAACAAACAAAAAGAAATGAAAATGTATTAGTTATAATTCGACAGCTAGATATTACTTCTTTATTATTATTATTATTTAATAAAAAATTGTTATTTAAAATGAGAGTAGTTTAAACGTTCTATCTTTTGGTTGTTTTCAAGTGATTTTTTTCGTTTGATTTTCCTTGAAATCTGGTGAGAAATGATTGGATCTAAATCTTTTAGTGGCTAAGTTTGTATAATCAAAGTGCCCCGGGGGTTTTTCAACACCCTAAATCCATTTATGCATTCAAAAATATAATTTAAACAACAAAAAATATAAATTTTGTCCATATTTAAATCGTTTGATTCCGACCAAAAACACCGAAAGGTAGAAGGTTTAGCCAATGCCTTTAAAATGAGAATAAATTTTGATATTATTAATATTTACATAAATATTATTAATGTATTGTTATTAGCAACAATCATTTTATTAAAGTGGTTGATATAGGTTGGTTATTAGATTGAAAAGGTGAAAAATGACGTCCATAGGCATATATCAACTATGTTGCTAGTTAACTACCAACATGTGAAGAGAAAACATATATTTATAAATATAAAAAATATAAATCCAAAATATTTATAGAGATATAATATATTTCTAATGTTAACTAATTAACTCTCTCTCTCTCTCTCTCTCTCTCTCTCTCTATATATATATATATATATATATATACCATTCCACTGTGGACCACCTTGTTACATTTAGGATCATTGCATAGGAGTGACGTAATGATAAAACCGATCTCCTTTGTTGTTTCATTGATTTTAGAAAACAAATTGACATTGTGCCCAGGACTAACCTCTAGAATAGGTTAGAAGAGCTTAAAGTCCCTTTCGAGTTAAGCGTTGCTACAGTAAGGCTATATGAGAAAGTTATTACCAAGTTTAGGAACTCTAAGGGTTGGTTGGAAGAAATTAACTATAATATAGGAGTGAAGCAAGGTTGTCCCCTATCCCCTACTCTTTTCAACATCTATATTGATAAGTTAGAAGATTGTTTGGAGGACATAAGTTGTGTTGGCCCGACTCTCGCTAGTATAGTCAGCATCCTCCTTTTTTATGATGATGATATTGTTCTTATGGCGAAGAGTCCCTATGACCTAAGTAAGAAACTAATGACCCTCAAAGACTTATGTCATAGCATGGGCATGATCATGAACACTGACAAAACAAAGGTTATGATAATGAAGTCCAATGATAATGAAGTCCAAAAGGATCACCTACGACACTTTTGTTTATGACAACAATATCTTGGAGGAAGTTCCCTCGTACAAGTATCTTGGAAGTGATATCCACCACAAGCTCAATTGGAACTATATCCTTGAAAAAATGATAAATGGAGGGTGGAAAGTCTATTATGGGCTCGAAAAAAATTGTAAATCAGCAGACCTTTGGCTTTGGGATAACAAAAACTCTTCTTTGACACTCTCGTCACTCTAGTCATCTTATATGGATGTGAAGTTTGGGGTCGCAGTATATATAGAGAATCCCAGAGAAAGATAGAATAGATCCAAAATAATTTTATAACTTATAATCTCAAAATTAAGGGAAATACACCCTATCTTGTCCTCCTCATAGAAGCAAGTTTTTCTCCCATTAAGAGCATTTCTATGATTAGATGCCTAACGCACAAGAATAAGATAAAAAAAAAATGGATGACAAGAGGCTCCCAAAAATTGCTTCAAACTCTAGCCCAAAACACTAGTGGCTCAAGCGAGGATGACATAAAGATGTCAAATCTTGGATAAATCATTAGGGAATACAAGAAGAAGCCATCATGCAGAATATCGATAATATTACAAATATTATCACTTCTAAATTTAAGGAGAATATGTAGTGTGACAAAGAATTAGTGGATAAAAAGAAATTAAGATACTACAAGGAGGTGGTCAACCCTAATTTATAAGATCAAAATTACTTCTCAGTTTTGAAAAGTACAAAGAAGAAAATCAACACTGCTAAAATAAGAACAAACTCTCATGAGCTACATAGTGAAATTGGGTGTTGGACAACTCCCAAAACACCATGGGATGAGAGAATCTGTTATTTTTGTGAATTTAAGCGGGTGGAAGATGAAAAACACTTCCTTTTGGATTTCCCTGCATATGCCCATATTAGATCCCAATTTAAAAATATCTTCCACAATACTGACCTTCCTAACCTCCTAAGTCATCAAAACTATGGTGATCTTGGGATGCTTCTATCAATGCTTTTTGAGTATAGAAATACAATTTTAAAGAAATTGAAGTAATCTCTTACATTCTTCATGTCTAATAGGTCAATTGGTCTCAATGGATGTTAATCATCATCATCATCATCATCATATATATGTGTGTGTGTGTGTGTGTGTTCCTATATATTTTTATATATTTCTTTATATATTTATTTATTTTATTTTATATATTTATATTGGAAATATTCGTCATAATGTGACGATGGGAGATATTTCGCCACGTTGCCACAACCATAAATGTTTATGAAAATGAGAAATTGTATATATGGTTGACCAAATTGCTAGTTGATAATGTAAGTTGGTTGACCATGCCCATGGTAAACATTGATCATGGTTGACTAAGGTTGACCATGGTTGTCCATGGATGTTCATGACCATATTTTAACATTAGTTGACTATGCTGAGTTGCCTATGGTTTAGCATGGTGATTCTGTAAAACTTGGGTTTGTCAGAGTGTGACATTGAGAGATGTTCTTCACAATGTGATGTTGGGCAATGTTCGTGACATTGCGATGTTGGGACATGTTTGAAAAAATGTGGCGTCAAGAAATGTTTGTGACATTGCGACGTTGGAAAATGTTTATGACATTGTGACATTGGGAAATGTTTGTCACAATGCGATCTTGGGAAATGTTTGTCATATTGAGACGTTGAGAAATGTTCATTACAATGTGACATTAAGAAATGCTCATCACATTGCGACGTTGAGAAATGTTCATCACAATGCAACGTTGGGAAATGTTCATCACAATGTGATGTCAAGAAACATTCAACACATTGTGACATCGGTAAGTGATTGAGACAATGTGAAGACATAGGAATGTTTGTCACATTGCAACGTCGGGAAATTTTTGTCATAAGGTGACAAAGGACAAAGTTCATCACATACTGAGGTTTGGTCATGAGCGTCACATTTCTAGGTTCGTGTAAGGGAATTGATAGGTTTATTCATATTGGGGAAGGCTCGTGACATTGCGATGTTTGGAAATGTTTGTCACAATGCGATGTCAAGAGATGGTAAACATATTGCGATGTTGGGAAATGCTCATCACAATGAGCCATTGGGAGATGTTCGACATATTGTGTCGTCAGTAAGCGATTGTCACAATGCAAGGATGAGGGAATGTTTGTTAAATTTTGCAATGTTGGGAAATGTTCATCTCAATGTGACAAAGGATAAATTTCGCCACATAACGAGGTATGGTCATGAGCATCACATTGCAAGGTTCATGTAAGGAATTTCTAGGTTTAGACATATTGGGTTTAGTCATACTGGATTTAGTCATGTTAATGTTTCAAAATTAAGATCCATTTATTGGGGGTTATGTTTTCACATTACAAGGTTGGTTTATGTTTGACACATTATGAAAAGATAGGAACTTTGTATTGATGTAATGTACTATAGGGAAGGAAAATTAAAGTCATACTTGCTCTAAGGACATTGATAACAAATCATCTTTAACTTAGCAGACGATGATTTATACTTTTCCTAAGGACATTGATAGCAAATCATCTTCAACTTTGCATATAATGAATTATACTTGTTATAAGGACATTGATAGAAAATCATTCAATAATTTATACGTGTATTAAATACATTGATAGAAAATCAACTTGAAATTTGCAGATGATGATTTATTCTTGTTATAAGGACATTTAAGTAGACACATATGGATCATATAGTTTAT
>ML813879.1:58620-75854 GCA_009831015.1 Picea engelmannii
TTTGCTTCCTGATTTCTCTCCTGTTGTCCATCTCTTTGTTTCTTTGGAGCTCTGCAGTCTTTCTTCAGATGTCCTTTCTTCCCACAATTCCAGCACTCTATCTTTCCAAGTCTGGATTTAGATCTGCCCTTCCTAGAATTTCCACGGTTGCCTGAGCCCTTTCCTCTATCCTTTTGTCTTCCCCTGTTCTCCATGTTCAACGCATTACTCGATGTCTCACCTGTGATTTTCCGTCGCATTTCCTCACTAAGGATAACACCAACAACATCATCAAATTTTAAAGTATTTGAACCAGAGACAGAGTTACTTACAGCCATGACCAAGCTGCTCCAACTTTCTGGCAATGAGCACAAGATTAGAAGAGCCCTGACCTCATCATCAAAGTCCACTTTTACAGAACTTAGCTGATTAGTAACCGTATTAAATTCATTTAAATGATCTGCAACAGACCCACCTTCTGACATCTTCATATTAAATAATATCTTCATTAGAAATACCTTATTGGATGCCGAGGGTTTTTCATACAATTTGGCCAATGCGTCCATCAAACCCTTCGTTGTCTTTTCTTTGGAAATATTGAAAGCCACCGATGCTACCAGGCTCAGCTGTATCGTTCCTAGAGC
Source organism: Picea engelmannii (assembly GCA_009831015.1). NCBI lineage: Eukaryota > Viridiplantae > Streptophyta > Pinopsida > Pinales > Pinaceae > Picea > Picea engelmannii. Next base: position 59,244 of record ML813879.1, read on the forward strand.
CTTTCTGTCAAGAATATTCGATTCTTCATCCTTCATGGCCGTTGGCTTCTTTTCTACTCCACCCAATGGTAGGAATAGATCCTTCTGATATAAATAATCTTCCATCTGCATCTTCCATAACTGGTAGTTTTGGCCGTTAAATTTCTCGACCCTAAACTTTCCATCTTCTGACATTGCTCCCACTCGAACCAGGAACCCTCGTTTCCTGCGAGTTACCTTTCGCTCTGATACCGGTTGTTAGAAAAACAAGACCATGGAGAAATAAAATAAAACAAATGCGGAAACAAAACACAAAAGATACACAATACAAGAGAGACACGAATTTACGTGGTTCACCCAGTGTGGGCTACATCCACCAGAGAAATTGCCAGGTCCTTCCTTTATTATTATCCAGCAAATGAAGGGATACAACCTATAGAAAAACTAGTTGTAACTTCCTCTTCTTTCTCTCACAGTCTCCTCTCTCAGAATACAATATTCACCATCACCCATAGCTGCAATACATTTCCCTCATAAAAGAGGGTTTCCTTCTAGGAGAAAAAACCCTAACATAATCTCTACCGTTAGATCTGCGACCTTATAATGAACGATCTAGATTTACAATGAAATTACAATATACATTTACAAGGCAATTTTTCCTTCGAGGGCTTCGCCCCCAAACCCCCGCTTTCCCCCAGACCCCCCAGCCGGGGGGATAGCCCCCCTGGACCCCGCAGAGGGGGTACCCCCCCTTTGCACTCCCCCGCATGGAAGAGTGTACATACTTCTGGGGTGTAAATACTTCATGGGGTATAAACACGGCTAAAAATAAAAGACCTTTGAATCAGGAAGATAATCAGGCTCCACAACCAACAGTTGGAATCTCTGTTTGAGCTTTCATCTCTGTTGGTTCTTCAAGAACATGCAACTTAGTCTGTGTTCCAACAGAACTTATATGGACTGTCCTCCTAGGAAGTGGGTTCCTTCCCTGTGTTCTAGGCCTTTTAGATTTCTTCCTTTCATAGGCCTTATCAACTTGTTCCAATTGTTTCCTTAATTCCTTAATTATTTCTTTAGGTTTTCCAACTTTCTGTTTCAGTACTTTGATTTTTTTAACCTTCTTTCTCAACAACTTGTTCTCCTGTTTCAATCTTTTGACTTTATTGTGGCCTTTGCGTGTTGTTTTCTGTTTATGGGGAGTGTCAAGGTTTTCCTCACCTTGGTCAGTTAATTATTGTTCCCTTGTTTCTTCTGTGTGCTCGGTCTGTTCTACGGGGATGTCTACCTCAATGTGAGATTTTGGCTGTGCTATATCTTCGAGAAATGGCATCTCTATATTAGGGAGGTCCATAGCAAGATTTGAAGAAAAAGTTGGTGCTTGGTGTTCTTCAGGTCTGCTTATGTCTTTGGTAACTGATGTCCCTAAATTCCCCAGAACCCGATCCATCTCTACCTCATAACTTTTTAAGAACTGTTATGTAAGGTTTCCAAGTGATGGTTGTGTATTTTCTTTAGTAAGGTCTTGTAAGGGTTGTTCTGTCTATTCAATTTCCTGGATATTTTTTCGTGAGGGTTGCTCTGCCTGTACCATTTCCTGGGTTTCTCCAGGCTGTGCTATCGTTTTGCTTCTTCTTCTTTTCATAATAGAATTTTTAGGAACAACAATTTTCCTTTTTTCTCTCTTTCTTTGATGTCTCTACTTGTGAGGTGAGATTTTCTGTAAGTTGGATGGGGTTTGCCTCGATTTCAGGCTGAGGTAATGGAATTTCCATTTGAGTATTGTCTCTTCCATCCTGGATTGTCTCAATTTCACGCTGGGATAATGGGACTCTCGTTTGGGCACTGCCTCCTTCTTTCTGAGTTGTCTCAATTCTCTGTGAGGGGGTTTCTTGGTGGATTTCGGGTTGTTTGATTTGTAGCGGTCTATCAGACTCGATTAGATCACCCCAAGTTATTTGAGTTTGTCTCGGGGCCCTGTTTACTATCAGCTTTACCAGTTCGTGGTGGCTAATTATGGTGATAGTGTCCTTAGCTTTCTGAGTTCTCACAACAACTTCATGTAACATGGCATTTAGGAAAAATGGTAAATTGATTACTAACCTCCGTTTGAGTGATGCTAACAATTTGAGGTGGCACAACCACACCACATTGTACCTCCCATCACAGGTGATGTACCTTTGAATTACTCCTGCCAACTCCTTCCATGAATCGCTGAGAGCGCTGGGGTTGAGTCCCTTTCCCTTGTTATCAAGTTCTTCTCCGGGGTCTACGAAAGATTCCACAACTTCTTTGAGCACTTTATACTTCCCGGTCCACTGTATGCCTATGTTGGGGAGGCCTGTAACCTCTACTATAGTTTCCTCAGTGATCGGAATTCATATGTCTCAAACCATGGAAACTCCTCCCTGCAAGTTCTGGAAAAATGCGAGTGTGATGTTCGTATCATATCCTTGCAACCTCTTGAAGTACTATGCCCACCCCAAACATTGTAAAATCGTTATTGTCTGCTCTCTTACCTGCAGTAATGTGGGTTCTCAATGTACACTTCAATTGCCCATTTTTTCTGTGAGCAGATGAGGACGACTATCGTTCCTTGTTGCAGGTTAGTTCGAACAACTTTGGAAGCAATATTACCAAAAATAGAAAAATCATGGAAGAGCGCAGTGTAAAAAAATGTGAGTTTTCCATTTATTACAATCATTATGATTTATCGAAAAATGTGCAGAATATCTGCCCCCTCATAAATGGAAAGGTCGACCTTGACCGTCAAAATGTACGAGTGCAATAACGACAGGTAGTTCAGGTGAGTTGTAATTACTATGCCGATGTTGCCGCTGGGAAAAACAAGCATTAATTACTTTCAAAAAGCACTTAATGGTAATTATGAGCAATCATCACTTTGTAGGAAATTCAAATTGACATACCAAAAATGTTTAAAGAAAAAGATCTCGAATAATTTTAAATTTGTTCACGTATTTTTAGAAATATTCCACATATCATAACGTTGTTTCTTTCCCTTGTTATTGGATATAACTGGAACGATAGCTTCATTGTTTATAAAAGGAGATCTAGGAACAAACTAAAACTTGGCGTATTTAAGGTAAACTTTGATACCACAGGCAGAGCCATTGCTGCTAGCAGGCATCCATAGCCTCGAAAGGGTTGTCTTTTAACCGATAGATGAGCCTGTATCCTTAATAAATAGTTTGAATTTTCTTTTCCCAAAAAGACCATTATCCTAGTTTGGTAGCCAGATGACGATAATGCCACTCACTAGATCCTAACCTAAGCGAACAAGTCAGCTCGTGATGAGACCTCTTGTCCTTTGATGAAAAATTCCAAAGGTCATTGCCCTGGTGTGGTAACCATAGTGGGAATGTCACTTATGTTATTATCTGATGATCGTGGTAGGTTGGCTCGTGATGAGACCCCCTATCCTTTGTGGGAGAAGTTTATTACTTTTAAAATATATATATATATATATATATATATATATATATATATATATATATATATATATATTATTATTATTATTATTATTATTATTATGGTTCTATCAAGGGAGGCTCATCTACTCCTTAAGAGTGAGGGATGGAGAAGTGTAAGAATGCCTAGTAAAAATGTTCTTTAAATTTCTTATTATGATATGAAGGAAATTTATCATTCAAGTATATGTATATATATAGGAGAAAACAACGAATTATGGTGGTTAAAGATTATGAACAATATTTAAGATAGTCCGGAGAAATTAATCCAAAAACAATTCGATAAGGTATGCTAGGTAGTCCACAAAAATGACAAATCGTTCTTATGATAATTAGAAGTGAGACCGGTGAAGGTCAATTAATGAAGGTCATTCCCAAGGTAGTGGCTAATCATAATAATGTCATGCTTGTTCATGATAAAAAAAAATCGTGTCTTTTGAGAAAAATGAACAACAGTAAGGAAAAAACATAGAATGAACAACAATTGTTTCTTTTGAATGAACAACATGACCTGAAAAGGAACGACAGTCATGCCAACGAGAACAACGGTTGTAACGAAGGGAACAATAGTTGTTCAGTTCGAATGAACGAAAACTATGCGCAAAGGGAACATCAATTGCACGAAGGGGACGACAATTGTTCCATTTTGAATAAACGACAACTATGCGCAAAGGGCACAACAATCGCACAAAGGGGACGACATTTGTTCCATTTCGAATGAACGACAACTACGCGAAAAGGGAACAACAATCGCACGAAGGGGACAATAGTTGTTCCATTTCGAATGAACGACAACTACGTGTAAAGGGCACAACAATTGCACAAAGGGGACAACAGTTGTTCCATTTCAACTGGACAACAACAATGTTGTTCGAATTTTTTAACCATCTCATTAGGTGATTATAAACCTCCCATAGAAATTTATGTTTTACTAAATCTAGGATTGATTAGTCATCAACTAAATTCATTCAATTTTTATGGGTAAGTTTATCAAACTATTAGATGGTTTGTTAGTGTCATTCATTCATTCAATTGCCTGACTTTTTTTGTGGAACATGACATATTCATCTTTCTAAAAAAAAAACAGGGTTTATCTTTGATGATTTTTCAAGGTGAGATAGGAACAGAAAATAGTGCTAATTATATTCATTACAATCATCTTTTCTAGTTCTTATTTTCTCAAGTGACTTTCCTAAAAAAGTAAAAACTAAAAACTCAATCAAATCTGTAACAAAATCTATATAGAATATGTACAATGTTGATAAAAATCATCATTCTATGAAGTTGAGGCTGTTGGGTTACCTGTCTAGCCAGCTAAAATCTGAACAGTAGGGTCCTTATTTACTTCTTGGCAAAAGGATTCTTTTGAAGGTTGTTGTTGGTAGAGTCATAGCCGATATCCATTTACCAGAAAAGGAGAACCAGACCCGTCGATGGTAACTAAAGTGACATCGCCATTATCATGAACTTCATTAATTTCATATGGTCCCAACCACCTTGTATGTAATTTTCCAGGAAAATCCTGAAATATGGAATCATAGAGAAGTGCCAAGTCACCTTTATGAAAAGATTTCTTCTTGATATGTTTATCGTGACAGCTAGCTCTCTGTTGCTGAATAACATCTATGCACTGTAGGGCGGACAAGCGTGCTTCGTCTAACTCATTGAGTTGTTGTAGGCGTTGTTTATGTGCCTCTGTAAGATCTAGTCCAATTTCTCGGGCCATCCTTAAAGTCTTGATCTCAAAATCAATCGGGAAGATAGGTTCTTTTCCATAGACTAAATGATAAGTAGAGTAGACAGTGGTGTTACACCACGTCGTGCGATAAGCCCATAAGGCATTTGGAAGCTTGGCTGCCCAATTATGACGGTTCGTCGAGACTGTTTTTACTTGCCCGTTTTCATGTGGGTGGTATGGGGAAGTAACTCTGTGTTTGATATGGTAATTTTTCAGGGTGGCTGTGATTTTATGGGCTGTAAATTGCGACCCTCCGTCAGTGATTACTTCCCTGGGTAATCTATAGCGTACAAATAATTCGAAGAGAAACTTAATGACAACTTCCTCTATCACGTTTGTCAGGGATTTTGCCTCTACCCATATGGTCATATAGTCTGTTGCAACTAGTATATAGGCCTTCTGGTTTGATTTTGGGTTGAAGGGGCCAATGAAGTCTAGTGCCCATCTCTCGAAAGGTTCTGCGACTACTTATTCTTGCAGGGGCATTTCATTAGCTTGGCCTGGTCAACCCATCCTTTGACAGTTGTCGCAGGTTTGGACATATTTCTTTGCATCTTTGAATATTGAGGGCCAATAATAGCCCATTCATAAAATCTTATGCCCAGTCCTGCGGTCTGCAAAGTTTTAGCCACATGGCTCATCATGACCCGCCTTCAGTATGTCGTAGATTTCATCATCACTCACACATCTTTGGATTTGGAGGTCAGCCCCTGTGTGGAAAAGATATCCGCCAATCGAGGTGAACCATGCACTGCGTTGGACAATCAGTTTCCTTTCCCTAGATGATAGGTGTGCTGGTAGTTTCCCAGATGCTAGATGATTTGCCACATCAACGTACCATGGTGGCTTAATGGTGACAGTGAACAAGTGTTCGTTTGGGAACTGATCTTCAACTATCAAAGAATCATCCATTTTGGGTACGCGGGACAATAAATATGCAACAAGATTCTCTCTTCTAGGCCGATCCTTGATGGTGATGTTAAATTCCTGCAATAGTAATAATCACCGAGTGAAACGTCCATTAGTAATTGGTTTGTTAGCTAAATATTTAATAGCAGAATGATTAGTATATAGAATAACTAAATAGCCTGTTATATAGTGGAGAAATTTATTAATAGCATGTATAACGGCTAAAAATTCTTTTTCTATTACTGTGTAATTAAATTCAGCAGGAGTAAGATTCTTGCTAATAAAATATATAACATAAGGTTTATTGTCTTCTTCATGTCCAAGGACAACACCTATGGTGATATATGATGTGTTTGTAGAGATGTGGAATGGTATTTTCCAGTTTGGTCCTCTCAGCACTGGTGTTGTTGAAATCAGCTTTTTAAGTCCTGCGAATGCCACATCACACTTATCAGACCACTGAAATTCTGCATTACCAGTTAAAGCATGTGAGGGTGCAACGGTTTTTGAAAATTTTTCCATGAATCTACGATAATATCATGTAGCGCCAAGGAAACTACGTACCTCAGTTTGTGTACGAGGTGTGGGCAGATTAAGGATTACCTCTATTTTTGTTGGGTCTACCTTGATTCCATTTGCAGAAATATAATTCCCTAGTACCACACCTTCGATCATCATCATATGAAATTTTTCATGACTCAAACATAACCTGGTAGCAATGCATCGTTCCAGTACATTCTCCAGATTGCTTAGAGCTTGATCAAAATCATTGCCATAAGGGGTGAAATTGTCTAGGGGTGAAATTGTCTATGTAAACTTCAAGCCCTTCATTAATCAGATCATAAAATATGCACAGAATGGCCCTCTGGAATGTGGCTGGAGCATTATATAATCCAAAGGGAAATACCCTGTATGCAAAGGTACCCCAACGACATGTAAATGTAGTTTTATCTTGATCCTCCGAAGCAATTTGGATCTGATTATAGCCACTAAAACCATCTAGGAAGGAGAAGAATTTCTTCCCTGCTAGAGTGTCAAGGACTTGATCAATAAAAGGTAAGGGAAAGTGGTCCTTCTGGGTAGCTTTATTGATTTATATGTAGTCTACATAGATTCACCATTTCCCATTCTTCTTGGGGACGATTACTAGTGGAGAAACCCACCGACTATCTGAAATAGGATATATAAAATCAACATCCAACAGTTTTTGTAACTCTTCTTTAACAACATCCATGAGATGAGGGTTCAATCTTTGTTGGGGCTGTCAGATGGGTCGGGCATGTTTCTCAATATAGATATGATGTGTACAGAGTTGGGGATCGATGCCCTTCATGTCAGGATATTCCCAAGCAAAAGCCTGTTAATATTTAGAAATGATCTGAATTAATTTGTGTTGTTGTTGCTCATTTAAATTAGCATTAATATTCATAAACCTCCCTCATGCAATTTCAACTGATTTGTTGTTATGGAAAACGGTGGTGGGATCTGTTGTTCCATCAACTCTTCCAAAGGATCTCCCTATGCTTCATTATCTAACACAACTTTTAACATTTGACATGTTAGATTGCTTATAATGGTTGGGTTGTTAATGAAGCTACTGATCACATCATCTTCTAGTTGGTTCTTGAGTCTGAGAGCTTCTTCCAGTGTGAGAGGGGATCATAGATCCTTTTCTGGATATATAGGTGGTGGAAAATGTTGATGTATGATAAACGAGCTAAATTTAGCTAGAGGATACAAGATGAGGTTCTTTGTAGCACCTCCTCTAGCAATTTCCATGTTTCCCGTACGACATCCTATGTATGCATCTGTTGTTGCGAGCCATGGTCTTCCTAGTATCAATGGATGTCCATCAAGTCCACTTCTTGGGTTGATAATGAGAAAATCATCTAGATATTCCCAAGAGTCGACTGAAATTGCTATATCCTGTAGTGTGTCGACTGGTTTAACCACTGATCGATCAACCAATTGTAACATAATTGGAGTAGGTTCAAAGGAGGTGAAACTCAGGATGTTGCAAGTCTCGATGTTTAGAATATTAATGGCTTCCCCAAAATCCACTAGTGTGTTTGGAAAAGAATAGCCCTGTATCTGAATTGTTACTATGGGGTTCCCTGGGTCTGCATACTTGACCGATTCCTGCTTACCTAAAATGAGATCAGACAAGGCTCCTACCACGTGAACAGTTGATGATGAATTTTTTAACTTTCTTGACATGCTTCTTCCCACATAGTTCCTTAATTGTTTTTGCATAAATTGAGATGTCTTGCAGAGCCTGCAAGAGTGGGATATTAACATATAGATTCTTTAGTTCCCCTACGATGTCAAAGTTAGGATACACAATTGTTTTTGATATCATCAGCCTTTCCGGGAACGGGGGAGGAGGAGTTACATCCTCATCGATATTCTATTGCTCGACTGTGTTTCCTCCCTGCTCTGTTTCTTCCGTTATGACCATAGTCGAGGGTGTTATTGTTGGTGGTATATTATTTGCATTCTCCTGCTCTTGTTGAATGTTACTTTGTTCAGGAGAAATTATGTGCCCTGACCTCAACCAGAGTTCGATGCACCCTACAGAGTTGATTTCCCCATCCAAATTCTCAATGATCTGCGCAAGTTGGGCTAGTCTATTATTAGGATTTGGGTGGGGTTGAGCTGGTAATTGAGGGCGCAATTGCGGTTGAGGGTTCTGGGGTAATTGGAGTGGAGCTTGCAAAGTGAGTTGAGTTTGAGGAGCCATCCCCATGGGTTGATTGGTCATTCCCATGGGGCACTGCCAATTTTGGTTCCAATTGGGGTTTTGGGCAATTGTGTTGGACCACTGTGAAGGATAGGGGTTGTTGTTTGAATTTTGCTAAGATGAGGTAGGGTATTGCGATTTAGGCCAATTTGGCCAAGTGGGATTTGCAGCTGGTTGATTTGGCCAAGTGGGATTTGCAGTTGGATATTGTTGGGACTGCCAGGTGGGGTTAGAAAATGGTTGGCCCTGCCATGTGTTTCCAAAATTTTGCTACTGATTATACTACCCAGAAAAGTAAGAAGAAGGATCTTGTAGTGTACCTGGAGGACGAGCCTACCATTTTCGACGATGAGCCATCAAATATAATGGTTATGTTTCCTCTTCTACTTCTATAAAGACAACTTTTAGTCCTGGGAGTGATGGACATTGCTCTGTTGCATGATCTTTGGCACAAATCGCACAAACCCGAACCACATCCAAAGGGCATTCCCTCAGACCATGCTTCTTTCTTCATCGGTGGCAAAATATAACCAAGGTCTATTCTGCTTCTGCTTATTTTTGTTTAACCTACAAGACATCCAATTGTGTAGTCAGACTACTCAGAATGTCAGTTTTGAAATTTTCTAAGAGATTACCGACTTCTGCTCGGGTAACACCCCCACTGGTAATATTGCTATTTCTGGTAAGGGGAGCCTGCATCCCGGATCTGGTCCGTGTACTTCCACGTGAGCACCTGATGCACAATTGGACAATGTTATCATAAGTTTCTTGATAAATATCACCCTTCCCCATTAAATTCAATGTTTCTACCCATTCATCCTTCATTCCTTTAATCAAAGTGGCTTTAAGTACCTCACCTGGTAATGTATCATAAGGAGATATTTTCAAATTATATTTAAACCTTTCAACATATTCTTCTAATGTCTCATTTTCCTTTGCAGTCATTTGAAAGATTTCATCTTTTAGATCTCTGGTTCTACAATAATCCTGATATTTCGTCAAGAAGGCTTGTTTCATTTCATCCCATGAATTTATAGTTCCTCCTCCTAATCCCATAAACCAACACAAAGCTTCTCCTTTCAAAGTGGAAGGGAACAACTTCAGTTTTGGGGGTTTAGAGGTGTAGTCATAACCTCTACACAAGACATCAAATTTGAATAAGAATGCATCAGGGTCCTTTGAAATTAATCCATGAAAGGTTGGCAGATTTTGTAAGGGGATTTCTTTAATGTGGGAATTAGCAACTGGATCAACTATCAGATATTCCAAAGTGGAAGTTTGGGCTCGTGGTTGATTTGGTTGCGCCATTTGGTCGAAAATATGCCAATAATCTTCATGAATTTCTTGGCATGGGTGCTCTATTTGGGGTGATTGATTACTTGATCCCCTAGGGGATTTAATCACGCTACCTCTATCTGGGATTTCAGGTATACCTTCTCCTATCACAAGAGATCTGGGATTAGGTGGTGGTGATGTTTTTTCCTTAGCAACCCCACTGGTCTCCCCTTCTCCTTCTTCCAGATTACAAGAGTTTCCCTCATCTAAAGGGCTGAGAGGTGGAATATCTGTGTTTTGAAAACTTTGCTTAGTCCCTTCAGTTTTTCTATGAACCTCAGCATGAGCTACAGTTGGTGAATTTGCTACTTGAGGGATTCAGGTGGATCCTTTTCGAGGTCCAACTGAGGCTTGAGATTCAGCGTTTCAGGTGATTTCATCTATGAAAGTGCTTCTTCCAGGGGCCACCGGGCCCTGAGATTTTGTAGTTTTTGGTGGAGGTTTTGGTTTTTCAGGTTCTTTCTTCTTAGTCATACACACTTCACACAAAATTTTAAGTACCTATGTGATCTCTATGCATCAGCTGAAGGTAGGCATTGGCATAAGCATTTTTCTTATTGCCTACGTAGGTCCTTACCTTCCATTTCCAATACCTAATCCTTCAAAGACACAATCTATGTTATCTTTGCCACTCTCCCCGACAACGATGCCAAAATGTTGGGCTCTAAATATGTCCTAAAAACAACCTTAATTTAACATTAATTTATCAACCCGAGGATTCATCTTTTATTTCAAGAATATCAGAAAAGTCTATGCAGATAGTTGTAGAGGCTAAAATCGTGTAGTTAAAGCAAATCTGAGTTTATCAACAATCAAGTTCCTCACATGTTCATTAAAGATTCTTAAACTAAGATATTACTTAATAGAATTGAAATATGATTAATAACATGTTGTGAATTAAAGTAATTAACTAATATGTTGAATTCATCTACTAAGAAACAATACTCTAATCTAGGAAAATACTTGCAGAACTAATCTATCAACTATTAATCAACTTGCTGGAAAAGAAATAACGAATTACTATATCTGTGAAAAGGAATAGAAAATGTAATTTAATCAAAAGGAACAACAAATATAATCTAATCGAAAGGAATAACTCGTATGAAAATGAGAGGAACTGTCAAACAGTAAACTACAACAATGGAAACTGGAACAACAATCAATAACATTCAAATGAAACACCTATCTTCTGTAAGCAAACAATATAAAAACATCAGCACACTCATGCATTTATCTTAACTATTGCAAAAGAGATTTAAATCACAGAACAAAAATCAAACTGGTACAATTACATATTGAGACAGTAACTCCTTCAGACTGGGCCCTCGTTCCTCAAAAGCACTGCTACTAGAAACTCAGTATGCAAGAATGATGAAAACACCAAAAGATTCTATTAATCCCATGACTGGTACAACATTTACAAAAGACTTCTTTCGCAGAGCAATTCTGAATTCTTAATGCTTGGATAAAATTCTTAGATGTCCTTTCTATGATTCATTACCCTCTATATATTACAATGATATGGGTAAATTAAGCTAAGAGATCCTCAGGATTGCTTTTACTATTTATAAAGTTACAAAATAGAGAATCAATCTTCCTCAAGACTACTTTGCGCCTAATGTCTTCAACCTCCAATAGCCTACGCATCTTCAAAATCTCCTTAGCTATCTTGGGTTTAACAATATTTATCCATTTATGCATTAAAATCAAACAATTCCAACCGAATTTTAGATTTTATCCAATATTACTCAATAATATTTCTAGAAGACATTTTAATCATTTTATATCCTAATTATTCCTAATTAACAGAAAAATCAATCAAGATTACATCATAAACCATGGGAATAAGGAGGATATTTGTACCTTTTTTTCCACTCAACAACTATAGATAAAGATAATGATGATTGTTTCTTGCTTAGTCAAGATACTAAACACTCACCCAAGTAGAACGTTGTTCCATTGGTGCTTCGTCGATCATTAATCCAACCTGTCAAATCTACATCTGTGTAGGCAATAAGTGATAGATCATTTTCTCTTGGATACCATAATCCAAACTCTTATGTTCCTATGGGATATATGAAAATCCTATTCATTGCTAATACATGTGATTTTTTTGGTGTTGTTTGAAATCGTGCCACCTATCCAATTGCCTGCATTACATCTGGTCTGGATGCTATCACATATAGTAAGCTACCAATCGTTGACCTGCATTTCCTATGGTCTGTATACTTTGAATCATCATCTTTGCTCAACTTGCAACTGGTTTTCACAAGAGTGGTAACTGGTTTACAATCTTCCATTCCGAACTTTTTTATCATTTCTCTGATATACTTAGTTTGAGAAATAAAAATTCCTCGGTTGCTTTGATGTATCTGAAGACCTAGAAAGAAGGATAGTTCTTCGAGTAATGACATTTCAAATTCATTATGCATATCATTTGCAAATTTATGGCTTAACCTGTTATCATTGCTTCCAAAAATAATATCATCAACATAAACTTCAATTAATAAAATACTATATTGAGTTACCTTGATGTAGAGGTTGTTGTCTGCACTTCCTTTTCTGAACCCTGCCTGTTGTAGATATTTATCCAGTCTAAAGTACCATGCACTAGGATCTTGTTTTAGACCATATAAGACCTTCTTCAATTTTCACATGTAATCTACGTTCTCTAACAACTAAAATCATTCTGGTTGTTTGATGTAGCCTTCTTCTTCAAGTTCACCATTAAAAATAACAGATTTCACGTCCATTTGATACACTTTAATATTCTTGGAGCATGCATAAGCTAAAAGAAATCGGATTGCTTCCATTCTGGTAACTGAGGAAAATGTCTCTTCAAAGTCGATTCCTTCAACCTGTGTGTATCATTTACATACCAATCTAGCTTTGTTCCTTGTAACATGTCCATATTCATTCAATTTATTTCTGAATATCCACTTTGTATCAATCACATTCTTATTCTTTGGTCTTAGAACCAATTCCCAAGTGTGATTATTCTCTATTTGATTCAATTCTTTATCTATGGTCTTATTCCAAAATTCATCCTTGTTGGTCTCTTCAAAACTGTTTGGTTCAATCGTAGATGAAAGTGTTAGGTGTATTTGTTCCGGTGAACAAATTCTTCTTCTAGTGTCAACTCCTGCATCTATGTTTCTGATAATATGATCTGAAGGATGATTCTTCTGTACTCGTTTGCTAGGTGTCTTTGGAGGCACTTGTTGAGCTTTCTCTTGTACTTCTGTCTAATCCTCTTCATCTTCCCCTTCTACTTCTTCTTCATCTTCTACTTCTTCTTCGTAAAACTGTTCCATTGATTCATTTCCTTTTTCTTTTAATTCTCGTCCACCTGTTTCATCAATTGTTACATTGATGTTTTCCACAAATTTGTTCAACCTCAGATTGTAACACTTGTATGATTTCCTTGTACTTGAGTAACCAACAAATACTATTTTGTCCACATGAGAGTCAAACTTTCTCATTCTTCCATATTATCTTTTGATGTAGAATTTGCTTCCAAATACTCTGAAGTGTTTCACATTTGTTGGTCTTCCTTTCCACAACTCGTAGGGAGTTTTGACAGTGTTGTTTCTGAGCATTACTCTATTTTGAATGTGAACCGATGTATGCACTGTATGTGTCCAAAAGATATCTCTCAATTTGGAATCCATTAGCATTGTTCGAGCCATTTCTTGTACTATCATGTTCTTTCTTTCAACAACTTCATTTTGTTGAGGTGTCCTAGCAACGAAGAATTGTCTTTTTATTCCATGCCTATTGCAGTAGTCCATAAATTCTTTTGAAGTGAACTCTCCTCCATTATCAAATTTCAAACAATTGATTTTTGAATCCATTTCATTTTCAAGCATTTCCTTGTAGACCTTGAAGTTTTCAAAAGCTTCTAACTTATTCCTGAGAAAGCAAACTGCAGTCATTCTTGTATAATCATCAACTAATAACATAAAGTATTTATAACCTTTTAAACCCTTTATTGTAATTGGTCCAACTAGATCAGTATGCACAATTTCCAGTTGTCTTGTCATTGAATATTCCTTTGATTTAAACATGGTCTTTGTTTGCTTTCCTTGTTGGCAATGCTTGCATAAAGTGTTGGTTGGTTTCGTGATCTGGGGCATTTCTCTAACTACTTCATTTTTGCTGACTTTGACAAGGTTATCAAAGTGTATGTGACCCATTATTCTGTGCCATAGTCGAATTTCATCTTCCTTTCCTAGACAACACTTTTCATTTCCAATTTCACTTAATACATATATGTTGCTTGAAGTTCTTGTAGTCGTTGCAATCAATTTTCCTGAACCTTATTTTTTTATCTCGCACTTTTGTGAATCGAAAGTAACTTTATGACCTTGGTCACACATTTGACTCACACTTGAAGATTATGTTTCATATCTTCTACTAGTAGAACATTTTCTTCCTTGGTATTCTTGTTTCCAATTCTGATTGTTCATTTTCCAATGATTTTAGCTGAATCATCATTTCCGAAGGACTGATCCATTTCTTTCATTTCTTAATGTAAGAAGCATGTCTTTATCACCTGTCATATGTTTTGAACAGCCACTACCAACATACCAACCATGTTTCTTTTTATTAGCTTGTAGAACGAGTGTGCATTCTTCATTTCTATATTGATTATGTTTTCGTATCCATGTTCTCTTCTAAGGTTCTTGTCTGTGATTGTTGTTGTTCTGTTGTGGTTCTCTAGGAGAAATTGTCATTCTACAATCTTTGGCCACGTGTCCAAAATTTTTACACTTGTAGCATTCCACTTCAGTGCTCAATTATTCAAACATGTTGTAACTTCTTCTCTATGTTTCACTAGGCCTTCTTGGATAAACCTTTTGTATATGACTTTCAAAGTTGTTTATGTTTATGTTGTTAGCTCTGCAATTCATAGCTTTATGTCCAAAATTATTGCATGCATAACATAAACCAAAAAGAATAGTTTGATACCTCGGAGTTGAAGATCTTCTGAAAGGAGTTGCTCTTTTGAATCCTTCTTCTTCCCGAAGCCTATCTATCGGTCGTTGATTTTGAAATCTGAATCTTATTGGTTGAGGAGTGTCCCTGTAATCTTCTTTGTAGGTCTTCCTATCCCCTTTAATTGTTTCTGCATAGATTTTTGGATATGTTTCTTGTTCTTTTGTTTTGGAGCTTGATCCATTTTCTATCTGATTGTATTCAAGTCCGGTCTTATCATGATGAGGCTTTTGACTGCTAATAATGTCATCTAAAATTTTTGAACTGTTTTGCATATTTTTCTTTTAAAGATCATTTCTTAATGTGACAATCTCTGCTTCCAAATTTTCAATGATCTTGTCTCTTTCTACTAGATGTTCTTTGAGTGCTTCTTCAATTTTTTTATCTTCTTCTATTTGAACCTTCAAATTTGTGATCATTTGTTCTAGTTCCTGAGTGTATTCTTTCTTGTCTAGTTCCGCTTGTAGCTTCTTATTTTTCTTATTTTCTCTTCTTATAACTTCTATGGCAGTCAACAATTCTTCTTGGTAATCAACTTTTGTCTCTTCATATTCTTCTTCGATGTCTTCTTGATCAGAGTCTTCTACTACCTTGAATAGAAATTTTTATGTCTCACTGTCACTGAATTCATCTTCATCTAATGAGGAGATGTCTTCTTTGGTGCAGAAGTTTTTCTTGAAATCTTTCTTTATGGTTTTTTTGTCTTTATATGTTTGTTTGCTATTTTATTAATCTTCATCATTCCTCTTATTTTTCTTATGAGGACATTTGTTATCAAAATTACCAATACCATCACAATTAAAAAAAATCAATGGAAGCTTACATTTATATCTGTCGTTGGTTCCCTTGTTCAATCTTCTGACACAGTTGACCACTTTTTCATCATCTTCCGAGATTTCACTGTTGTTGCTATGTTCTTTTTCCTTTTGATTTCCATTTTTCTTTGATCTTTTAGATGCTTTGAAAGCTGCTTTTTTTATATCTGGATTTTCCTGTTCAGTTCTCATTTCATATGCTGTGAAGATTCCATGTAGTTCGTCCATGTTTATTGAGTCTAGATCTTCTCTTTCTTCTAGTGTTGATATCTTAGGATCAAATCTCATAGGAAGAGATCTTAGTACCTTTCGAACAATTACAAATTCTTTAATTTCTTCTCCCAATCTTATGATTGCATTTACTATTTCATCGACTCGTAAGAAGTAAGTTGCAATATTTTCATCTTCCTTCTTCTTTAGTTGTTCGAACTAACCTCTATAAGTTTGAAGCTTTGTTGCTTTGACTTTTGAATTGTTGGAAGATTGGTTGTTGTCATTGATGTCAACCCTAGTCATGGGTTTTGGACCAGAATATTGATGAAGTTATTTGGACATGAAGGAAAATGAAAATGAAGATACAACACCCATGGATGGATAGTATACATCATGCTC
>ML813879.1:82442-95582 GCA_009831015.1 Picea engelmannii
CTCTTTCACATTTAATATGATACAGTAATATGATTCTTTCCTATAAAGCTTGTTGTGTTTTATTGTATGATTCATTGATCACATACATAGGTTTATATTGAGTTTATGCTATTACTATCACTTTGGTTGGTTGTGTTCTTTTGTAGGTTCATCATTGTATGAGCGTTGGAACGGAGCTAGGATGGCGATGGCAAGAGGAAGTGGCGTTTAAACGATATGTCACCTATCCCTCTTTAGTTAATAAATTCAATATCTAAAACTTAAGGAAAGCGTCATGTTCTGGTGTGTTTTGTTCTAGATCTAGGTGGATCTAGGGAGATCAGTTAGTGTCTGCATCTACCGATTAGTCCGATAACACCATCTTAACCCACTTTCATTATTTTTGGGTTAACCCACTTATAACCACTTGTCCACTTAACTTAACCACTTTCCATAATTAGTAAGTTATCCATTAACTTTATTATTTAAATAATTTCTTTTACATCCTCTTTGACTTATAGTACACTTATCACTTCACGTTAATATTAAAATAATGTCTTCTTTGCAAACACTTTGACTACTTTGATCTTTTGGGGATTCTAGATGACTCATGATGGTTATCCAACTTCACATGGCCATAACTCTCTAACTGTGTAAAGTTATGTGACGTTCCACATACCACCGGAAATGGCATGACATGTACTATCCATCTAGAATAATCTTACTTGCAAATATATTAAAACTCATACCATTATACATCAAACAAACTTGGGTCCATTACCCAAACCTTTGTGCTACCAGACTTTCTTCAAGGGTTGACATCAATAACAATCAACCCAAATAATCAACAATACACACATGAGAAATAAAATATTAATAACACATTCCCTGATAATAACAAACAAAAACTTAAAAAAAAACAAAATTTTAAACTATCCTTCTTGAATAAACCTATTATTGATGAAATCCTCTTTTATTGAGAAGACCATCTCCTTTGATTGGAGAAAAGACACTTGTCATGAAGAGAAGAAAAAAGGAAAGAGAAATACCATTGTGATGACATAACGAAATAGACCATCTATATAAATATAACATTATAGAATATTTTTATGTAAGATCTACTCTGGTAACAACTTAGTATATTGTATTGAGATCTATATTAAAAAATTACAAGCATAATATATTATAAATCAACATTAAATATCTATAATAAAGTTGCTAGAATATAAAAGTTGATATTATACTATAATAAATAATAAAAGTGTATCTAAATATATACTTTATAAATGTGGTTAATAAATATACAACATATTGTTGATTAATTAGGTTGGTTTTCATTGATGTCAACCCTTGAAGAAAGTCCGGTAGCAAATTTCGGTAGCACAAAGGTTTGGGTAATGGACCCAATTTTGTTTGATGG
This sequence comes from Picea engelmannii, assembly GCA_009831015.1. Lineage (NCBI taxonomy): Eukaryota > Viridiplantae > Streptophyta > Pinopsida > Pinales > Pinaceae > Picea > Picea engelmannii. Next base: position 83,842 of record ML813879.1, read on the forward strand.
ATAATGGCATGAGTTTTGATATATTTTCAGGCAAGACTATTCTAGATGGATAATATGAAGAAAGTCCAGTACCAAATTTCGGTAGCACAAAAGTTTGGGTAATTGACCCAAGTTTTTTTGATCGATAATGGTATGAGTTTTGATATATTTGCAGGTAAGAATATTCTAGATGGATAATACATGTCATGCCATTTCCGGTGGTATGTGGAACTTCACATAACTCCTCACGGTTAGAGAGTTATGACCATGTGAAGTTGGAGAACCCTTATGAGTCATCTAGAAGCCCAAAGGGTCAAAGTAGTCAAAGTGGTTTAAGAGATTTTAGAAGGTAAATAATAAAGTGAATTGATGAGTGTACTATAAGTCAAAGTGAATACAAAAAAAATATTTAAATAAGGTAACCCCTTGAGGTAAAATGAAGTGATGAGTGTACTATAAGTCAAAATGGATAAAAAATAAATTATTTAAATAATAAAGTTAATGGGAAAATTACTAAGTGGACAAGTGGTTAGAAGTGGGTTAACCCTAAAATAAGGAAAGTGGTTAAGATGGTTAAAACGTAACTCCTTGAGGAAGCTACATGAAAGTATAAATAAGAGGCAAAACTCTCTCATTTTAAATCACACTTGAGCATATTGAATATCTACAAATGACTGAGGTAACCAAAGTATATCTAAGCCGAATTTCAGAGGGAAGGTGAAATAAAGAAGGCTGAAATTCAAAGGAGGATAAATTATTTTCGTGATGTTTTCTAAGGTCTGTTATTTACAAGTCATTTCACTATTTTTGCAATAAATCTTTTTCTATAATGGTTCAAACTGTGAAACCGGGGGGACATTGAGGAAACATATCCAAGTAGTTGTGATACAAATTTCAGCTTGTGGGTCGTTGTATTTTTGGAGTTACACGCTGTGGAAAATAGGGTTTGTGGCTAGTCCTGAAACTAGTCTAAAACAAGTGTTTTGGGTAAAAACGTCATAACTTCTTCATAATAGATCCAAATTCAATGAGACCAAATGTATTGGTTAGCGTACAATCTTCAGTATTATGTGTACAATTTTGAGATCCATACAACAAATATTCCATGTAGGGCACACTTTCCAAGTTTGATCTCTAGAATAAGACATAATTCAACAAGGTATGTCTTTTTTGCTATAACTCCTTTTCTGAGAGGTTCCAAGTAGTGAAATATGGAGGAATTGCATAGAAGACATTAAAGAAGATTGTGTACCAATTTTGTATCTTTATTCATTACAGGTACATAGTTATGATTATTGCAAGTTAGGGTTGTTGACTAATCCAAAATTAGCCATGTGAGACTAAAATAAAGTTTGATAAAATGCTAGTCTCTTGTTGTTAAAGTTAAGGAAGGTTTTCAAGTATGTGATCATATACATCAAGTCTATTACAGAGTTAAAAAACAGATTTGGATGATGAAATTGATGAGGGCTTTTGGTTTAGGTATTTTATAGATAAAGGTTGTATAATAGTGAGGTTGTGGAACATGGTTTGATGTAATGGTTTATGGTATTTGGTTATGGTTAGTGTGATGCATTGCTAGAGAACTTTTGATGGTTATATTGGTATATGTTTTTGGTATATGGTCGAGGTACACGTTGGGTACATGGTCGAGACAAGTAGTTGATGAGTTGGCACATACATGAGGCGTATAGTTGATCATGTTAGTAAATCTTGATGAGTCATAATTTATGTGAATTTGATGCATGATTGGTACATATTTGGTGCATGGTTGATGCACCCGTTGATGGTACAAGTTGAGGTACAGTTTGGTGCATGGTTGATGCACTTGTTTATGATACAGGTTGAGGTACAAGTTGGTGCATAGTTGATGCACTTGTTTATGGTACATGTTGATTACAAGTTGAGGTACAGGTTGGTGCATGGTTGATGCACTTGTTTATGGTACGGGCTAATTACAGGTTGTTTGGTACATGTTGGTGCATGGTTGATGTACTTGTTTATGGTACAGGTTAATTGGTACAGGTTTACAACAGTATATCTCACAATAATAGTGTGACGATGGTTCCATCATTCTACTTCTACGTCAGGGCGGTTGGATGAGGCAAGGACATGTGGTTGTATCCACCTTCCAGTTGTAGCCGGAGAACATAGAGGGTTGTAGTTTCCTTCTGGTTGTAGCCAGAGAATTGGAGAGTTGGATCTTCCTTTAAGTTGTAGCCTGAGAAAATTCGGGGTTGGAGCTGGAAAACAAAGGAAGTTGGTGCTTCCAATGAATGTAATTCTTAAATACATATAAGAAAAAGCATTCAGTGGTTTTCTCTCGCTTTAGGTTTCCACGTAAAAACACTGGTGTATTGTATATGTGTATGATTGTTCATTTGTTTATTGTTTATTTACTCTACAACTATTGGATGATAATGCTACATTGATATAACACTTGCATTTGTGGTTAAAAATGATTGAATTACTCTATCACTGATTCACCTCCCCCCCCCGGTGCGCTTTCAGTAATCCAACAATTGGTATCAGAGTTGGTTCCTTCATGAAACAATTTAACAATTGGAAGGAGATCATTGATTATTCTGATAATGGAGTACCAATGTTTAATGGTCATAATGGTTTTAAGTATGAGATGTGGAGCAGAAGGACGAAAGTATTTTTACAAGCACAGAGACATTATATTTGGCTATCAAGCACAGGGACATTATATTTGGCTATCAGTTATTATTGGATATGATAGTTCAAAAAGGGCAAAGACTGCAACCAAGAAGGAATTGAAGAAGAATAACAAAATAGCAATGGATTTCATCTTGGAAGGATTACCTAATCCGGTAAGAGAAAAGATTGGTAAATCTTCATCAACAAAAAAAAAAATGGGATAAGTTACATGACATATATTGTTCACCCATCACAAATTCAGAAAATTTCAAAGAAGATGCAGATACAGATCAAGAAGAAATATGTTCACCATGTCAAACGGATTCAAAAGATGAAGAGTACATAATCAACATAGGTATTTTGTTTTTCTTTAATTGTGAAAAACGCAGACATCTTGAAATAGAATGCCATGAAGAAAATGAGACAGAAAAACAAATTGAAAAAGAAGACAATTATGAGGCAGAATTGATTAGTGTTTTAGATAAACTAAGAGAAGAAAAAAATTCATTCAAGAAAGAATTGATGAAACAAAAGGAAAGTGTTCACAGTTTTTAAGAATCCCAACGGGTCATGGAGAACTTAAGAATTCAACTAGAAGAAGCCAGAAAGATCGAAGAAAATCTTAAATATCAAAAGAAGTGTTTGGAATTCAACATAGCAGTACAGAAAGAAGAAGCAGAAATGAGAGAGAATATATTGACAGATCATCTTAAGGAAAGAACTAACGATCTAAACCAGCTTGAGTCAGAGTTTGGTCAAGAAGAGAAAGTACTTAAAGAAGAAATAATCACATTAAAAATTCAGCTTGAAGAAGCAAAGAGAATAGAAGAAGTCATGAAGTCTTAGATATTAAAGAAAAAAGAAGAGGTTGAGAAGCTTGAAGAAGAAGTTGTCACATAGAGAAGTAAAATCGTCAAGTTCAAAAAGAACGTTGAAAAGACAGAAACGTCCACATCAGTTACAAAGAATGAAGAGAAGCACTCTAGGTTGCTAGAAAAGAAGAATGAATAAAATAGAAAGAGTTATGCAGAAGTACTCAAAGAAAGGAATCATGGTCAACCAGAATCTAAGAAAACTATTGAAGATAAATCTTCAAGAAGACCATCAATGTTCAAGCCACAAAAAATATTCAATCATGATAATGATCAGTCAAGGCAGAAATTCAGAAGGACTACACCACAAAGAAGATCATTCACTCCCACCACAAAAAAGATCATTCACTCCCAGGTATGCAAATTTTTTTATCGTCATTGTTTTTATTGTACTAATTTTGGATATAAAGTTGCAGATTGCAGGGATTATAAAAGAAATGTTCAAGCAAGAAGTGTCTATGTGGCCGCACATAACATTGAGTGTTACAAATGTCATAAATATGGACACATAGCTAGTTATTGTAGAAGCATGATATATACTTCCATGAAAGAGAACACTGATATCAAATATAAGAAAGTATGGATAAGAAAACATGAAGAATAGGTGAACAAAGACCAGGTATCAGAGATCACAAGATTGACAATAAAACGAGATGAAGAAAATTCTACAGAGAAAAAGAAAGATATCAGATACAGAAAAGTTTGGAAAATAACTGAAAGAAAGGAATGACAGGTAAATAAAGAATATGTTCAAGAGATTGTACTTTCAGACATTGTAGTGAAAGATGAATCCACAGACAGAAAAAAAGAAGTCAGAGCTTAGAGAAATAATGAATCTACCAATGAAGATGATGATGAATACACATCAGAGCAGGAATTGTTCTAAGCCATTCGACTTAGAGACTCCCAAGTAATATGAATATTAGACAGGGGGAGTCTATGCAATAGCTCTGACAGACTAAATAATCATCCTTCGAGCATCTTGCAGAGTTTGAGAAGATAGATTCAGAGCAGTCAATTAGTAGAAGTACAGTTTGATAGATTAATCAAAACTTCATGATAATATAGTGATAAATGGGTCAGCATTATGGACAGTTGTGCAAGTAGAGTCTTGGACAGTATGGACAGAGATGAATTCATAAGAACACTTAGCAGGTTTGGACAGAGATATGACAATGGACGATAGCATGGATTCATAGATTCGTTCATAGAGTGGTTCAGATACAAATGAACATTATCATAATGGATGATAATTACACAGGAAATGGCTCGAACAATGCTAATGGATTCCAAATTGACAGATATTTTGTAGACACATGAAATGCATACAACAGTTCACATTCAAAATAGAGTAATGCTCAGAAACAACAATAACAAAACTCCCTACAAACTATGGAAATGAAGCGTAGACAACAACCTCTACATCAAGGTAACTCAAGGTAGTATTTTTTTAATTGAAATTTATGTTGATGATATTGTTTTCGAAGTACTAATAATAGGTTAAGCCATAAATTTGCAAAGGATATGCAGAATGAATTTGAAATTTCATTACTTGGAGAACTATCCTTCTTTTTAGGTCTTCAGATATGTCAAAGCAACCAAGGAATTTTTATTTCTCAAACTAAGTATATCAGATAAATGCTAAAGAGGTACATAATGGAAGATTGCAAACTAGTTACCACTCCTATGCAAACCAGTTGCAAGTTGAGAAAAGATGATGATTCAAAGTCTACAGACCAGAGGCAATACAGGTCAATGATTGGTAACTTACTATATGTGATGAAATCCATACCAGATGTAATGTAGGAAGTTGGACATATGACACGATTTCAAGCAGCACAATAGGAATCACATGTATTAGCAGTAAAGAGGATTTCCAGATATCTCAAAGGAACATAAGAGTTTGGATTATGGTATCCAAAAGGAAATGATCTATCACTTATTGCCTACAAAAATGAAGATTGGACAGATTGCATTGATGACCGACGAAGCACCAGTGGAGCATCGTTCTACTTGGGTGAGTGTTTAGTATCATGGCTAAGCAATAAACAATCATCAATATCCTTATCTACAGCCAAGGCGGAGTATATTGCAGCAACAACATGTTGTACACAGGTTCTATGGATGAAACAAACTCTGACAGATATACAGGTTAAGTATGATGATCCCATTCCAATATATTGTGATAATACAAGCACCATCAGTATCTCAAAGAACCGGGTGATGCACTCCAAGACGAAGCACATTCCAATCAAGTATCACTTTCTACAAGAACAAGTTATAGAGAAGAACATCAGAGTTGAATATGTGGGCACAAAAGAAGAAGTGGCAAACATCTTTACAAAATCCCTTCCACATGAAACCTTTGAGTATCTACGCCAGAGACTCAAAGTAATTTCTACTCCAAAATGAATGCTTTTGAATGTTTACCTTATATGTCTTATATCTACATGGGGAAGCACCATAAAGAGGACAGTTCAGGTTGGGAGATCAATTTTAAGAAGAGTTTATTCAGGGGGAGTATCCCCACAGACAGTTCAATTAGGGGGAGTAGCCCCAAATGGAAAGATACATTTGCCATTGATGACAAAGGGGGAGAGATTTATCATATGCAAAGGTAAATTCTTGGAAAAAGAGCACAGAGGCATGGTTCCAAGGGGAGCGATGGTCACAGGGAAAGCATGAGTGATATGACTTCGGTATTGCATCAGAGTGTTTCCATCAATGCCAAAGGGGGATATTGTTGATTAATTTGGTTGGTTATCATTGATGTCAACCCTTGAAAAATGTCCAGTAGCAAAGTCTGGTAGTACAAAGGTTTGGGTAATGGACCCAAGTTTGTTTGATGGATAATGGTATGAGTTTTGATATATTTGCACGCAAGACTATTCTAGATAAATAGTATGAAGAAAGTCTGGTAGCAAATTCTGGTAGCACAAAGACTTGGGTAATGGACCCAAGTTTGTTTGATGGATAATGGTATGAGTTTTGATATATTTGCAGGTAAGAATATTCTAGATCGATAGTACATGTCATGCCATTTCCGGTGGTATGTGGAACGTCACATAATTCCTCACGGTTAGAGAGTTATGGCCATGTGAAGTTGGAAAACCCTCATGAGTCATCTAGAAGCCCCAAAAGGTCAAAGTAGTCAAAGTGATTTAAGATATTTTAGAAGGTAAATAATAAAGTGAAGTGATGAGTGTACTAGAAGTCAAAGTAAATATGAAAGAAATTATTTAAATAATAAAGTTAATATAGAAATTACTAAGTGGACAAGTTGTTAGAAGTGGATTAGTTCTAAAATAAGGAAAGTGGTTTAAGATGGTTAGAAAGTAACCCCTTGAGATAAAGTGAAGTGATAAGTGTACTATAAGTCAAAGTGGATACAAAATAAATTATTTAAATAATAAAGTTAATGGAGAAATTACTAAGTGGACAAGTGGTTAGAAGTGGGTTAACCCTAAAATAAGGAAAGTGGTTTAAGATGGTTAAAAGGTAACCCCTTGAGGAAGCTACATGAAAGTATAAATAAGAGGCACAACTCTCTCATTTTAAATCACACTTGAGCATATTGAATATCTACAAGTGACTGAGGTAACCAAAGGATATCTATACCGAATTTTAGAGGGAAGGTGAAGTAAAGAAGGCCGAAATTCAAGGGAGGAAAAATTATTTTGATGATGCTTTCTAAAGTATGTTATTTACAGGGCATCTCACCATTTTCGCAATAACGTTTTTTCTATAATGATTCAAACCATGAAATTGGGAGGCCATTGAGGAAACATATCCAAGTAGTTTTGATATAAATTTCAGCTTATATGTCATTGTATTTTTGGAGTTATACGTTGTGGAAAATAAGGTTTGTGGTTAGTCCTGAAACAATTCTAAAACAAGTTTTTCGGGTAAAAACGCCATAACGTCTTCATAACATATCCAAATTTATTGGTTAGAGTACAGTCTTTAATATTCTGTGTACAATTTTCAGTTCCATACAACAAATATTCTGTGTGGGACAAGCTCTACAAGTTCAGTCTCTAGAGTAAGCCAGAATTCAACAAGGTATGTCATTTTTGTTATAACTCATTTTCCAAGAGGTTCCAAGTAGTGAAATCTGGAGGAATTGCATAAAAGACATTAAAGAATATTGTGTACCATTTTCAGATCTTTATTCATTACAGGTACATAGTTATGATTATTGCAAGTTATGGTTATTGACTAATTCAAAATTAGCCATGTGAGACTAAAGTAAAGTTTGATAAAATGCTAGTCTCTTGTTGTTAAAGTTGAGGAAGATTTTCAGGTATGTGATCATATACACCAGGTCTATTATAGAGTTACAAATTAGATTTAGATGATGAAATTGATGAGGGCTTTTGGTTGAGGTATGTTACAGATAGAGGTTGTACAACAGTGAGGTTGTGGCACATGGTTTGATGTAATAGTTTATGGTATTTGGTTATGAATAGTGTGATGTATTGCTAGAGAACTTTTGATGGTTATATTGGTATATGGTTGAGGTACATGTTGGGTACATGGTTGAGACAAGTAGTTGATGAGTTGACACATACATGAGGTGTATATTTGATGATGTTAGTACATATTGATGATTCATAGATTATGTGTATTTGATGCACGATTGGTACATATTTGGTGAATGGTTGATGCACTCGTTGATGGTACAGGTTGAGGTACAGGTTGGTGCATGGTCAATGCACTTGTTTATGGTACAGACTGATTACAGGTTGAGGTACAGATTGGTGCATGGTTGATGCACTTGTTTATGGTACAGGCTGATTATAGGTTGAGGTATAGGTTGATGCATGGCTGATGCACTTGTTTATGGTATGAGATGCTTACAGGTTGTTTATGTGTATTTAATGCATGATTGGTACATATTTGGTGAATGGTTGATGCACTCGTTGATGGTACAGGTTGGTGCATGGTCAATGCACTTGTTTATGGTACAGACTGATTATAGGTTGAGGTACAGATTGGTGCATGGTTGATGCACTCGTTGATGGTACAAGTTGAGGTACAGGTTGGTGCATGGTCAATGCACTTGTTTATGGTACAGACTGATTACAGGTTGAGGTATAGGTTGGTGCATGGCTGATGCACTTGTTTATGGTATGAGATGCTTACAGGTTGTTTGGTACAGGTTGGTGCATGGTTGATGCACCTGTTTATGGTACAGGTTGATTAGTAAAGGTTTATAACAGTATATCTCACAGTAATAGTGTGACGGTGGTTCCATCATTCTACTTCTACGTCAAGGCGGTTGGACGGGGCAAGGACAGGTGGTTGTATCCACCTTCCAGTTGTAGCTGGATAAAATAGGGGGTTGTAGCCTCCTTCTGGTTGTAGTAAGAGAATTTGAGATTTGTAGCTTCCTTCAGGTTGTAGCCTGAGAAACTAGGGGGTTGGAGCCTCCTTCCAGTTGTAGCTGGAAAAAAAAGGAAGTTGGTGCTTCCAATTAATGTAATTCTTAAAGACATAGAAGAAATGTAAATGTGTTGAACCTGCACAGAATAGATCTAGCTAAACAATGATACACACATTTGCAGAGAGAATTTTAGAAAGAAGAAGAAGGAGAGAAAGAATAGAAAGAATTCTCATTAACCATTATGAATAATGAATAATTTACACATGATATACTCTGTATAACTCAATGAGTTCGACTTGAGGTGAACCAAGTCTCCATAGTGGTGGTCTAGAGTGAATTGGACACACACACCAGCAGTTACGGGAGTGAACTACCACCTATTCTAGTCTCTCAGGCAGTTACAGGAGTGAACTGCCACCTAGTTGAGTTAACTAGTCAACTAGTCTTCCGTTAACTGACTAAACAGAAAGTAGTGAGGAGTTAACTCAAGGAATCAAGGCTAATGCACCACTATGGTGATGATACCAAGGCAAGGTCGAATTAGCATGGTGATGATCCCAATGTTGCATGGTGATGATCCCAATGCAACATCTAAACTCAACTCAACTAGTCAAACTGAAATGTGAACTGAAAGAGAATATTCTCGAGGTGGAATATTCTCTCCTAAAATATAGGAGACTGGATAATGAATAATTATGACTAATAAACAAATAAAAACCTTAGGAAAAATAAATCCTAGGTGTGTGTGAAGTAACTCCAACACCCCGCCTGAACATCACTATGGTGAAAATAAAGATTGGGTCTTGGCAACGAGGCCATGTTAGGTACCCAAGTACAAAAGATACACTGAAAATAAAGTAAGGAAAGAGGGAAAACCTCATGGGAAAACCCCCCCCCTCAAGGTATAATGTATGTAAAAAGAAGAACTACATTTGCTAGGCAATTGTATTCTTCACTCTAAGACGACCTCGCAGAGAATGGAATTTATGCTCAGTGAAGGTCTTGGTGAAAATGTTTGTCGTCTGTTTTGCTGAAGGACAGAACTGTAATTCAATGATCCCCTTGTGTACTAAGTCTCGGATGTAGTGCATGTGGATCTCAATGTGCTTCGTCTGCTACATATGAACTGAATCTCTGCAGAACTTCAGAGTGCTCTGTTTGTCACACCAGATGACGATCGGCTGATAAAACGGAATCCCCAACTGAGTGAGAAAATGTTGTAGCCACATAGCCTGAATGGTTATGTTAATTACCCCTCTATACTCCGCCTCGGTTGAAGATAGAGAAATGGCATCTTGCTTCTTGCTCGACCAACAGATAGGCCCGGAAACAAGACTGAGTGAGTAACCAAATGTGGACTTGCGATCAATGTTATCGTTAGCCCATTCGGAATCAGTAAACCCAATGAGATCTAATGTAGAGTCTATTGCATAATGAATCCCAAAGGTGATGGTGCCCTGTACGTATTGAAGGATACGCTTTGCAGATACGCTTTGCAGCTTTCCAATGAAGCTCATGCACCTTCTGCATGAACCTGGAAACCGCGCCAACTGCATACGAGAGGTCTGGTCTGGCGTGTGTGAGATACAACAAGCTCCCCACTAGCTGTTTGTACAGTGTGTTGTCAACTAGTGCAGTCTCCCTGCCATCCTCAAGTTTGACTCCTGATAGGAAAGGAGTCGGAGCAGACTTGCAGTCTGTCATGTGAAATCTCTCAAGGAGATCTCGTGCATACTTGGCTTGAGACAGTTTGATGTCTGATGCATCCTAACTGATCTCAAGTCCAAGGAAGAAGTGTAGTGGACCCAGGTCCATCATCAAAAACCTGTCATGAAGAATCCTCTTGACTGTAGCAATCGTTGAAGTCGAGCAACCAGTGATCAACAAATCATTGACATACAGAACTAAAAGTAGAAATGAATCAGTTGTCCTGAGCATGTATACATTCGGGTCTGATTTACAATGTACAAAGTTTTGTGACAACAAGTAGGAGTCCATCTTGGCATACCAGGCCCTCGAAGCCTGCTTGAGGCCATAAAGTGACTTATTCAGTCGACATACCAAAGATGAGTCCTGCATAAATCCCTGGGGCTGCTCCATGTAGATCTCCTCAGAGAGATCACCGTGAAGAAATGCATTCTTCACATTCATCTGATGGACTTCCCATCCCTTGGTTTCTGCAATGGCAAGTGCCAATCGTATGTGTCAGGCTGCTAAATTGAAGCTTTTAAGTGACCTGAAATACTAAATTGTCAAACCAGGGTTGGTAAACTTCGAGCTGATACACAGTATGTGCAGGCAAGCATCTAGTCTCTATCTGAATGCTATCCTAAGAATAAAACACACACCTATTCTAAGAACTTGAATTCTAATGACTAACTTAAAACTGAGCATTTCCTATTTAAATCATCAACAGAAAAACAATCTTGTGCTCGAATGCTGGTACTGCTATTTTTATTCCCAAAATGTGGTTTCACAAGATCATTGTACCTCTATGTTCGATCATTTACCATCATCATTTCTGTTTAAGTTATGACACACAGAGTATTGTCGAAAATGCATTCATTCTGAGCAGCAAAAATCAATTTATTCTGTCTACAGGAAAACAGAGTATTATGCTATTAACTGGTACCAGGAGCTCCTTTCATTCTACTGTAATCTAACTATTCCAAGCAGGCGAGATAACTATTGTCTAACAAGGCAAAGTGCAGGCTAATTCTGAGTTATGTTCGAAGTGGAAATGAAAACTAAATAACCACATGCATGTTCTAAACCCTACAGGCATCAGTACTGCGTTTAACATTCACCAACGTAAAAAGATAACAGTCTGGAAAGTGATTCTG
>ML813879.1:95682-111670 GCA_009831015.1 Picea engelmannii
CTGATACACAGTATGTGCAGGCAAGCGTCTAGTCTCTATCTGAATGCTATCCTAAGAATAAAACACACACCTATTCTAAGAACTTGAATTCTAATGACTAACTTAAAACTGAGCATTTCCTATTTAAATCATCAACAGAAAAACAGTCTTGTGCTCGAATGCTGGTACTGCTATTCTTATTCCCAAAATGTGGTTTCACAAGATCATTGTACCTCTATGTTCAATCATTTACCATCATAATTTCTGTTTAAGTTATGACACACAGAGTATTGTCGAAAATGCATTCATTCTGAGCAGCAAAAATCAATCTATTCTGTCTACAGGAAAACAGAGTATTATGCTATTAACTGGTACCAGGAGCTCCTTTCATTCTACTGTAATCTAACTATTCCAAGCAGGTGAGATAACTACTGTCTAACAAGGCAAAGTGCAGGCTAATTCTGAGTTATGTTCGAAGTGGAAATGAAAACTAAATAACCACATGCATATTCTAAACCCTACAGGGATCAGTACTGCGTTTAACATTCACCAACGTAAAAAGATAACAGTCTGGAAAGTGATTCTGTTGAGGAATAAGTAAACACGATTCTGAAACTTTTAAACTGTCAAGGAAGTAAACATTAACACACTGTAATGAACTGAAGCTATGATAAACTAAAGAGAAATCTGTGAACGCTAAGCTACCACGGATACAAGTTCTGAAACCTTGAAATGAACTAAAGTTATAACAGTATAAAACTAAATCTATTGCAAAGTAAAACAACGGCTTGCACCGGTTTGGCGGGCCCAACCAAACGGCACAACGCTGTGAGTAACAACCAGAGCCGACTATAACATTCTACTCAGACATCGCATAATCATTAACTCAAAGAGAACGCTTCAAGTCGTATATCAGTCGACTACCATAACGCACAACAATCTGTATTCAAAAATAAGTTCACAGTATCACATGACAATACAGTAGCAATAACAACAACAACAGTAACAGTAACAATAATCGTAACCCGTTCTCAGGAGTGAACACGGGTTTATATATCCAAATCCTATTGTTTGTAACAGTCTAGACAAAGAAACATAGAACAAACGGATCCCTGATCCGAGGATAGTCTTGCAATCAAACTGAAAACGTATTTCACATCTTCGTGACACGTAGTGTCACGAAGTGTGAGCGATGAAGAATAATCGATCTAGGCTTCATGATGTCTTCGAGCACTTTGTGGCAATGACTCCAGCTGTCCTGCGAATCTTCTATCTCTCATTCGAACCATAACGCACACCATCATGCATAGATCTTGAACGGCTCCACTGGTACCTCCACGGTGCGAGTTGGTACCTGGTACCGGCATCCTGTTCCAAAAATAGCAGTGGTACCTAACCCAAGCGATATTAGTCCCATTATCAATTTAGAGCATTAAAGTGCATAAAAATAGCTTGAAATTCAAAGATACCTTAGGTGACCCTTTTGAATGGTAAAGAGATGTTGATTATGTCAAAATGAGGTCAAAAGGGTGGTACTGGCATATAATTGGAGGTCTGTGGTATATAGTATAGGCAAAGGGCATGGTCAAAACCGGGGACCAACATACCCCCACACTGACTTTGCATACAACATGCAAACAACATGCAAGATGCAAGATGCCATCTCCTTTAGAGATCAGTTTTTCCGCTCAGCAACTCCATTTTGTTGCGAAGTGTACGGAACTGTATGTTGCAACTGAATCCTTGCCTATGGCAAAGATTGTGGATCTCATGATTCACATACTCTCCCCCTTTATCATTTCGGAGGACTTTGATCTTCTTTCCGGACTGTGTCTCAACCAAATCTTTTAAATCTTTGATGTGTTGAAAGACCTCGTATTTTTGCCTGAGAAAGTAGATCCATGTAAAACGTGAGTAATCATCAACAAAAATGAGAACAAACCTTGCTTTATTGATCGATGGATGCAAAAAAGGACCCATGAGGTCACTGTGGATCAGATCTAAAGGTGCGGAAGCTCTAGAGACTTTCCCTTGCCGAATTTCTCTTGAGAGTGTTTTCCGAGAACACATCCCTCACATACTCCCTTGAAGAAATGGATGTCTAGTAGACCATCAACTAATTTGTCCTTGCTAAGATGTTGCATGTATCTGAAATTCAAATGTCCAAACCTTTTGTGCCATATCCTACTACTTTCATCAATATGAGTAAGAAGTAAAGCAAAATCAGGTTCAATGAATTCAGAAAATGTATACAATCTAGACTGATGATTTACCTCACTAGTAGCAACCTTGTAGTTGGTTTGCATGTCGTAGATGTCCACGACATTTGGTGTGAATACGACTTTCTTTCCGGTGCCGTAATTCGTCATCTGATACACGGAGAGAAGATTGACAGAAAGCTTGGGAACATGCAGCACATTCTCGAAACTTCTGTTGGTGAGTTCAATCCTTCCTTTGCCGGTGACTTCGACAGAAGATTTGTCCCCCATCAGAATAGGAGGACCTTTGCATGCATTCAATGAAGAATAGACTACTTCTGAGGCAGTCATGTGATGTGATGCTCCTGAATCTACGATCCAAGCATCAGGAGAGGAGTTGATGGAAATCGAGGCATGGCTAGAATTGTCTTTCTTGGAATTCAGATCTTCTGGCTTCTTCTTCTTTGCACCCTCGGGGATGCGATCTCCAAGGTTGTTTTGTTGAAGTATCTGAGACATCAGAACTATTTTCTTTTGCATGCATACACATTCCGAATGGAATCCTTTGTGACAGTATGTGCATTTCTCTAATTTTCTTCCCTTTTCTCCTTTAGATCTGAAGGCATCGGTGAAGGGTTTTGTGTACCCTTCCTTCTTCGTATGTGCATGTGATTTCCTCTTATCTTTATCTTTATATTTATGATATTTTTGGCTGCCATCATACACAATGAGTGCATGCGCCCTTGGGCCTTTGATTGCACCCATGTTGATGAGCTTGGTTTGCTCTTGTGTCAGGGATTCGATAAAGTCCTCAAGAGAAGGCATCTTCCAGGTGGCTCCAGAGGCAAATCTAACAGTATGGAATGTGGATACGAATACAGAGAATTCAAGACCAAGCTTGGAGAGAATGGTGAGAACCATTTGTTTCTCCTCCTTTGATTTATCAACCCCGTAAGCTTTGAGTTGCGACAGTAAATCCTTGAATTTTGTAAAGAAATCTTGGATATGCTCGAAGCTTTTTGGATCCAATGTGAGCAGCTCCACCTCCAGCATGTGTCCCCTCATATCACCCTTTTTTCCAAAGATCCCTTCCAAGATGGTCCAGGCTTCATTGGGAGTCTTACAGGAAGATATATGAAAAAGGAGATCAGGAGAAATAAGACTGCAAATTGTTCTGAGTGCCTCATCCATGTGATTTAAGTACTTGGATTTTTCTATGGATGATGTCGACTCTGTATCTGTATTCATGGTTAACCTATACAACCCTCTGATCGAAGATGTATGGCTATTTTCTCCTTCCATGCAAAATAGTTGTAAGGTGTAAGAATGAATTCTTTTTGGAATTCCATCTTTCTGTTGTCTTCAATCTTTTGTACCTACAAAAAATTTGGTGTAGATTTTGCTTAGCTATCCGTCGGCTCTGATACCATGTAAATGTGTTGAACCTGCACAGAATAGATCTAGATAAACAATGATACACACATTTGCAGAGAGAATTTTATAAAGAAGAAGAAGGAGAGAAAGAATAGAAAGAATTATCATTAACCGTTATGAATAATGAATAATTTACACATGATATACTATGTATAAGTCAATGAGTTCAACTTGAGGTGAACCAAGTCGCCATAGTGGTGGTCTAGATTGATCTGGACACACACCAGCAGTTACGGGAGTGAACTGCTACCTATTCTAGTCTCTTAGGCAGTTACGGGAGTGAACTGCCACCTAGTTGAGTTCACTAGTCAACTAGTCTTCAGTTAACTGACTGAACAGAAAGTAGTGATGAGTTAACTCAAGGAATCAAGGCTAATGTGCCACTATGGTGATGATACCAAGGCAAGGTTGAATTACCATGGTGATGATCCCAATGCAACATCTAAACTCAAATCAACTAGTTAAACTAAAGTGTTAACTGAAAGAGAATATTCTCCAAGTGGAATATTCTCTCCTAAAATATAGGAGACTGGATAATAACTAATTATGACTAATAAAAAAATAAAAACCTTAGGAAAAAGAAATCCTAGGTCTGTGTGAAGTAACTCCAACAAGAAAAAACATTATGTGGTTTTCTCCCGCTTTGGGTTTCTATGTAAAAACATTGATGTACTGTGTATGTGTATGATTGCTCATTTGTTCATTGTTTATTTACTCTACAACTATTGGATGATAATGCTACATTGATATAACACTTGCATTTGTGGTAAAAAAGGATTGAATTACTCTATTATTGATTCACCCCCCCTCTCAGTAATCCAACACATATAATATGTGCGTACACATATTCACTAATAAATATATGTAGGTTTATGCCTCTCTCTCTCTCTCTCTCTCTCTCTATATATATATATATATATATAATAAGTGGTTATACTTATTAAACATATACTAAAACAATGTTTTACAAATTTGTAGTTTTGTCAATGAGATTAAAGCAAATTTGTAGTCAACCAATTAATAACAATTTTAAATATTATTTAAAAATCCAATTACCATATTTTTTTTATTAATACTAACACAAATTTATTTTAAAGAGTGGTTCAAAGGCTTAATTACCATGATTATAATAACAGTAATTTTTTTTATAATACTCAAATCAATTTATAATGAACCAATTAAAAACAAATTTTTAAATATAACTCAAAAAACCAATTAGCGGAGTTCGAGACACTATTCATAATAATTTAAAGTTTGTAAAAGCAAAAATATGATAATTCAAAATGCCCAGTACAAAGTTATGATAATTCTTTGATAAATATTCAGTAACCAAAGAGAATAATAATGCAAACTTGTCTACATAAACTTGATAAACTATACTTTAGGATCATGACATAATTTCGTCCCTTTGTCAATAAATAACCTGTTTAATGTCCCCATTTTTGGATTCCCCTGCTCTGCAGTTAGTGGTGACCTTATGAGTTTATGTCAACCTGATTAGACATGTAAATTGAGGCTAACCGTGAGCTCAGGCAGTTTGGAGGAGTTATATGATGCTCTCAGAGGTCTGCTTATCATCTTTCATCATTAGGATCATTCATTCATAATCATATTTTGATTCCATTGCATTTTGACCATTCCTATAATTTGGGAGTATTATTGAGCATAATTTAATAAAATTCGCTAAGGTTGTCATTTTAATAAATTATCTAAGAGGGACACCTTAGTGTATTAGCTCGTTGGAATTGAGAGGAAAAACTCTAAAGGTTGAGATGATAAAAAAGTGACTTCCAGTGGCTGGAAAAGCTTTAAAGTCAAATAAATCACCTTTTGGAGAAAAAAGGTTTATTAAATTAATAAAGTGATTCTATGAGAAAATATTAAAGATGGATTAAAAGTCACTTGAGCGTAAAAACGTGAAAATGGGTATAAAGGAAATATATAGGCTCATATTCTCTCATTATGTGATTGATCATTTTTTCCCATTGGTTTGGAGAGCTCTTGGAGCCTTTGGGGTTTGGAGGAAACCCTTGTTTGATTGGTTTCAGTGGTGAGACTATCCACCCTAGCTAATCTGATTTCAGTGGTGAGATATTCCACCCTATCCATTGGTTGGGAGATCATCCAGATCTTCCATTTGGAATTTATCTCTACAAAGATTCATTGGTTGTCTTCAGTTGGGGTTTGTGGAGCCATGGTTCTTGGAGAAGGCGCATCACTTGGCATCCCTGGTATTCATTTGTGGAGAGATCACATGGTACTCCTTGGTATTCATTTTCTAGGAGGACACACTTGGTATTTCCTTGGCATTCACTTGGAGAGGGGTGTATGACTTGCATTCACTTGGAATTATTTGGAGAGGGGCACACTTAGCATTTTATTTACATTCATTTGGAGAGGGGATGATCCAGATTTATTTTCAGAACGAAATGAAAGCAGAGAAATTACAATGAAATGCTCATGAAAATTGAGCGAAATGGATAAATACAACAATACTTGATTTCTTTTAATGAAAGAATTGTAAAGAGACTGTAAAAATACAGAGTGCAAGACTCACTAGAATGGTGGCATCTTTATCTCTAAGAAGAGATGTGACGGCTACGATAATTCACTAGAAGATGATTACAATGAAGCTTTGAAGGCCTTTTTATGATAAACAAGAATGTCAAAACCCTAGACATCCGAAAACCTAACCCTAGGAGATGAAACGCCAAAAGTCGTGTGGGCCTCGTTTGGGTAAGTTAATAGATTAACTTTCTGGGGTTGTAAAATTTGCATACGATCTTCGTTTTAGGTGTGTGATAGCCTGTTGGAAATGTATTTTCGAGAACTACGCATTCGTCGTCAAACTCCGACTATGTCTAGAGTTTGACCGTGGAGAGCCAAAAAAACATTGTTTAGGGGCCCAAAACGGCCCTGGAAGTACAATAAGATGTGCTGACATGAAAACATACAAAATAAGCCAATTGGATTAGGTGGGAGGCCACCAATATCCACCTGGAAGATGTATAGGGCTTCAAACAGCCCCAGAAGTGTAGAACCCACAATTACAAACAAGTACAGAAGAACATGTTGCACTAAAAACTGACAAGAGGAGCCAGTTGGATTAGAGGGGTGGCCACCAATATCCACCTCGATCAATCCTCCCCCCTTAGGAAGAAATGGAATCCATTGCATTGAGTGCCCAGGGAAGATGGGAAAGTATTTTCTGAATCTGAATCTTGGTGAGTTGCATGCTTTGTTGGAGAAATTGTGCTTCTTGGCTTGTGGAAGACTGTCATAAACCTTTTGCTGGAGGGGTTGAATTTGTTCCACCAACTTGTTTTCTATGGGTTGGATGGGGCATTGTGTAGGAACCATTGTAGGTTAAGAAACAATATCTTCTCTCTCTTCAACAATCTGTTTTTGTTGGATAGAAGGTGTTGAGGCTGCAGTGGTTGTAGTGGTCTTCTGTACATCCTTTGAATAGACTGTGAAGAGGATGAATTTTGCAGTATGAGAGATTACCTTGTGGTGTTGTTTTGGTGGACCAGTTGTCAAAACTACCTCTGGTATCTTGTAGAGTTGACCTCTCAGAGTAATAATGACACTACAAGGTCTAGACTCATAGACAACATAAAGTTTCCACATATATGGTTGGCCTAAAACAAAATCATAGACATCAAGAGGGACAATATCACACACTACCTCATCCTTGAAGGAATGGATGCCACAGAACAGGAGACACTGCTAGCTGACGCAAAGATCTCGTCCCTGGTGAATCCACCCGATGTTGTATGGCTACGGGTATGGTGTTGTCGAAAACCCCAATTGTTTCACGACCTTAGCTGAGATGAGGTTCTTATGGATGTCGTTATCAACAATGAAATGAAATGGGGTCCCCTTCACCCACATCTATGAATGGAAGAGGCACTCCCCCTCTTCGAGATCTACTAGTTCTTCTAGTTGAATTGTTGTGGTCGCGACAGTAGCAGTGGGGTCTATGTTGATGATCTGTCTATTTTCAATATTTACTAGATCGATTTCTGAATCAGGGTTCGGCTCTGTGTCTTTGACCTCGACCACCAATGACTATTTCGAGCGACATTCATCAGTGTTGTGCCGTGGGTTTTTGTGAAAGTCACACCACTTCCTAGTGTCATTCTTCGTATTTACTTTACCATTTTTTTCATGTGTCTTGGACTGGTTGTCTAGAGGTTGTTGGTTAGAGCTGTCTTTACCATGCTTTGGTTGTTGCAGATTTACAGACCCGAATTTCCATTTGTTCTGGTGCCTAAATTTCTGGTCGATTTTGACATCATATCGATAAGAAACTCTCAATGATGAGATGTTTAGGAAATCCATTTCGGTTTGGATGTACCTATGCAGAGCCCCACGGTATTTCAGAACTAGATTTCGCTCAGAGTCTTTGATACCCAGCTTGGTGCGCAAGGTATGGAAATTATTTGTGAACTTCGACACTATTTGGCTCTTCTCTTGCCGCAGTGTGGCCCATCTCATGTACTAGTCTTCATAGTTATCAACAAGATAGTATTGTTCTTTGACCGCATCCACAAAAAAATCCCAAGTGGGATTGACCCCATATATTCCAGATTCATCCATAGAAATTTTCTCCTAGTAAGTTTCCCACCAATGTTTGACATGGGGGAGAGCCTTGAGGATTGCGAAGGTGATCTTTTCCCTGTCGGAAAAATTTTGAACAGA
The DNA here is from genome assembly GCA_009831015.1 of Picea engelmannii. Classification (NCBI taxonomy): domain Eukaryota; kingdom Viridiplantae; phylum Streptophyta; class Pinopsida; order Pinales; family Pinaceae; genus Picea; species Picea engelmannii. The sequence goes on from ML813879.1 coordinate 103,998, forward strand.
GAAAAAACGTTTTAATAGATTTAACCATTTTTCTAGGGCGTCCACATCTATCTCACCTTCAAATATAGGAATATCAAAATTAACTTGTACCTTGAAGGGAGAGGTTCCTCCAAAATGGCCGCTTGATGAAGATGTGCATGTTGCTATCAGCAGGCGTTGAAGAATGTGTGCAAAATTCTCCATCATTTTGTCCCTCTGTTGTGCGAGAGCTTTCTCAAGCAACACATTAATAGAATCTTCTGCTCCGTCATCTTTCTTTTCTTCCGCCATCGAGGGTTTCTTGGGCGTGCGAGAGTGATTGTCCTCAAAAGAGATAAACTCGAGACCCAACTGGCTATACTCGGACCTCATCGGGGACATACGTTGAAAAACGATCAAGAGCAGCCTACTCTGATACCACTGATCCGGATTTATTTTCGGAATGAAATGAGAGTAGAGAAATTACAATGATATGCTCATCAAAATTGTCAGAAACAAAGAAATACAACAATACTTGATTTCTATTAATGAAAGAATTGTAAAAAGACTGTAAAAATACAGAGTGCAAGACTCGCTAGAATGGTGACAACTTTATCTCTAAGAAGAGATGTGATGGCTACGCTCATTCGCCAGAAGATGATTACAATGAGGTCCTGGAGGGCTTTTTATGATAAACAGGAAGGCCAAAACCCTAGTCATCCAAAAACCTAACCCTAGGAGATGAAACACAAAGTCATGTGGGCCCTGTTTGGGTAAGTTAGTACATTAACTTCCTGGGGTCGTAACTTTTGCATACTATCTCCGTTTTAGGTGCGTGATAGCCCGTTGGAAAGGTATTTTCGAGAGCTACACATTACTCCATCAAAATTTGACTCTGTCTACATTTTGACTGTGGCGAGACAAAAAAAAACATTTTTTAGAGGCCCAAAACAGCCCTGGAAGTACAACAAGATGTGATGAGATGAAAACATACAAAATAAACCAGTTGGATTAGGCGGGAGGCCACTAGTATCCACCTGGAAGATGTGTAGGGATTCATATAGCCCCGAAAGTGTAGAACCCACAATTACAAAGAAGTACAGAAGAATGTGTTGCACTAAAAACTAACCAGAGGAGCCAATTGGATTAGCTGTGTGGCCACCAATATCCACCTGGATAAGGGGAACACTTGTTGCATAGTATCTTCATCATTGTGGGAACATTATTCATTGGAGTTATCTTCTCTTTTGGAATCATATCTATATTTGTATATGGAGCGCCCTTGATGAGTAAGGCACCATTGTACTTGGAATTTTGTACTAGCTTTGTTATTTGAAATAAAGAAGATACTATTTCTATAAGTTATTTTCATGAGTACTTTGTGGTGTATGCAAACTATTTGTTAAAAGTCATGAACACTACAAACTTGCAAATTGTTTGAAAAAACTCTAGAACCAAACAAAGCACAAACCAACAACATGCAAAGTGTTTGACGAAAGTCACAAATCAATTGTAAACCATAAAACATATCAGCAACAAATTGTATGATCAAATGTCTAATATGGTAGCCATAAGAGGACCATTTTGGCAGCCCAAGTGTTTGACAAAAATGTTGTACCAACCAGCACTTAAAAAGGGGGTTAATATAATAATATTGGAGCTTGTTGGCGCTTGTTGGCTAACTGTTTGACGGAATTATTGCTTCAAATTATCATCAAAACATAACAACGGTTAGAGGGGGTGAAGAGCAGAAAATGTACATCAACAAATCAAAAATATTTCATCCCATAGTAAGGGGAAGTATTACATTGGTAATTGGGTAAGTTAGAAAAAGGGTTTGATGAAATTCTTGAACAAGAAATTCACCCAAATAAATCAACAAAACAGAAAATTATATCAATCTGAAGGCAAGGGATATTACAGTGGTATTAGAACACGTTTTCCTCCAAGCATGAGGGGTAAATTGTGAAGAATATTCCTAAATTGTTTTGGTACATTCATGGATTAAGAAAATGAAGACAAATTAGGAACTCTTGGCATAATTATTACAAATTTATCAAGAATATCAGAATAATCTAACAAAATTGTTAGAGAATCATGAGTTGTTGAAGCCATACTTATCAGTTGGGGAGAAGAAGAAGAAGAAGGGATTCAAATTTGAAGTAGTTGGTGAAGCAAAGACCTCGCTTCATAATTAAGGTTTGACAGAACCTCAGGCTTACTTTTTGGATGCGCATGATGAGAGTGTATTAACACCCGAATACGACGAGGATTTGGTGTTGGATGATTTTCCCTTGGTTACTTATCTAACTTCTACGGAGCAATGCATGAGGTATATTGATATAACTTCTAGGGAGTCATGCATGAGGGCTCATCACTTGGCATCCTTGGTATTCATTTGTGGAGAGAGTGCACTTGGTACTCCTTGGCATTCATTTGTGGGGAGGACACACTTGGTATTTCCTTGGCATTCACTTGGAGAGGGGCGCATCACTTGCATTCACTTGGAATTATTTGGAGAGGGGCACACTTAACATTTCATTGGCATTCATTTGGAGAAGGGGCACACTTGTTGCATAGTATCTTCATCCTTGTGGGCACATTCTTCATTGAAGTTATCTTCTCTTTTGGCATCACATCTATATTTGTATAAGGAGCACCCTTGATAAGTAAGGCACCATTGTAATTGGCATTTTGTACTAGCTTTGTTATTTGAAATAAAGAAGATACTCTTTCTATAAATTATTTTCATGAGCACTTTGTGATGTATGAACACTATTTGTTAAAAGTCGTGAACACTACAAACTTGCAAATTGTTTGACAAAACTCTACAACTAAACAAAGAACAAACAAACAACATGCAAAGCGTTTAACAAAAATCACAAATCAATTGTAAACCATAAAACATAACAATAACAAATTATGTGATCAAAGGCCTAATCTGGCAGCCATAAGAGGACCATTTTGGCAGCCCAAGTGTTTGACAAAAGTGTTGTACCAACCAACACTTAAAAAGAGGGTTAATATGGTAATATTGTAGCTTGTTGGCTAACTATTTGATGGAATTATTGCATCAAATTATCATCAAAACATAACAATAGTAAACAAAATTTATAACAGCAATTAGAGGCGGTGAAGAGAAAAATTTTTACATCAACAATAAAAAATATGTCATCCCATAGTAAGGGGAAGTATTACATTGGTAATTGGGTGTGTTAGCAAAAGGGTTTGACGAAATTCTTGAACAAGAAATCCACCCAAACAAATCAGCAAAACAAAAAATTATATCAGTCTTACGACAAGGGTTATTATAGTCAGTACCTTCTTATAATCTATTTTTATTCAGCAGGTAGCACATATTTTGAGAGATGGTTTTGGTAGATGAACTTCCTATCTACGTCTAACTATATATATATATATATATATATATATATATATATATATATGATTACTATAAATATCTTGTAGATAAAATTGTGCAAACTAATAGTGGTTATGAAGTTTTCCTTGTCCAGATATAACATGGTGCACATCGATGGACACATATTCAAGCTTAGATTTGGTAAGCCATAAGTATTAAGAAACATAGAATGTCAAAAGTCTAATTCATTAGCTGGATGTTCCGCCGACATGTCTAGCCAATTTAATGGATGCAATAGACCTAAATCAAGATTCTATGATGAAAATGAAAGGCAAAAGTCAATGTTGAGTTTGATCAACAATTCAAATGGGGAAAGTAGAAACCATTACCCACTTTGTAATTAGAATCTGAATCCCATTTTACCCAAACAAAATGAAAACGAATCCCTACCACATGATGTCAAGGAGATGGAGGAGAATTTTCGAGTCACATTCAAAGTTGAAGATGAAAAAGTGGATGTGGAAGAAGAAGACGTGTGGTGGTTAACCGTACTAAGAAAACACGAGAATAAAATTGTTAGTAGGAAAAACAATTATAAGCATCTTTTTGCAACTCCTAAAAATATTTTGAGGGAAAAGAAAATTTGTTCAAAGAATCTTCTCATGCTTAAGGACCAATGTGAAGGAATATTAAAGAGTTTGAATGTGCAGATCAGTAAAATGAACAAACTGATGGATAGATTATTCAAACATAAGGAAACAATGAGACTATGTCATGGAGAGGATTCTAAGAATTTCAGTTATTTGTAACATTAATATTTGAGACAAAAATTAAGAGAGAGAATGTTATAAGATAACGGATTTCTACGAAAAAAAGAAACAAAGGAAGGAATAAATTATTAGCGTTAAGAAATTTGATATAAAGTTTGTGGAAAATGAGCTAGAACGAACGCTGACTCTTAAGTATTGATTTGAATACAATATATCAATGGGCTCGCTACTTCAAAAACATTGTATATTTATATGCTTCTTGTTGGGATTCAAAAAAAAACTCTAATAAACATTGCTTGAGGATATTTTTTCATAGGTTTTCTATGCATATCTTTAATATTTTTGATATTTTTGATATTTAATCACAAAGAGAGTGGTAGCTCCCATTATGTTAATTGATTAATTGCATATTAATTGTGTGAATGTACTTGATGTATCAAAAGCATTATTTATTTTATTGCTTGTTCATCTTGTTGAAAGGGATTTTTTTTAGTGCAAGATATTACATTATTTTTTAATCAAAATGTTGATATATATTGAATCAAAACCCATGGCTTTATTGGTTCTAAGCAGAAGTACATAGACACCAAGGGTGTCAGATTGTTGAATCTCTTTGACGGAATCATCGAGATTTTATGATGTAGAGCAACTTCTAGGCATATATTCTTCATTTTCTTGTGAGTTTCTTTCATTTTCAATATTACATGTGTATGTATTGATAAACAAACATTATAAACAAATGATTATTGTTTTATATAAGTTATGGAAATACATTTTCAATCCACAAATTGTATACTATCTTATAAAATAAAATCGAGACACCAATCGAGTGTAAGCTTGGATTGGGATATTGCTACAAAGTTAATTCAAATTATAAATGCCTTGTAATTTTTTCCTTTGGCCAATTTAATGAAAGACCATGAATTCATTTTCTCTTCCATATCATAAATCCACACTATGAATACATTGAAAGAATAATTGTTTTCATTTCCAAATTATTAAATTGCACTGTGTTTTAGCAAGAAAATGTAGTATGCATGAGCCATAAGATTGGTGTATAACAGTTATATAATTGTGTTTCCATCAGTTCAAATGATTATGATCTTGACATTGAAATAGGAATCATCGACACATTCCAAGAAGTGTAATCTCAAGGTGTGAAAAACGTTTTAAAGACTTGAAAATCTTAGGGAAACGAATGTTTGAGTACATGCATGCGGGCCGACCATTGAAGGTAGGCTCATGGACTGCCTTCAATGGCGAGCCCCCTGCATGCACAAAAATATAAGAACCTAAAACCATAAAGCCAACCATAAACCGCAAATAGCTAAATCTAAACCTAAATCGATGATCGCCATAAACCATAAACTCTAAATCATAAACCTAAATCAGAAACCAAAATCGTTCATTGCTATGTAACCTGTAGGTAAAAAAAAATCAATCAAATTTGTAAACCATAAACAGTATATCACAAAACCCTAAACAAAAAATAAATAAATTGAGAACAACAAATATTAATATCTATATAATGCTTAATGATTTTCTAATGTGCAATTTTTGGATTATAGGGATGAATGATTTAGGTTTAGCGATGGGTGATTTAGGTTCTAAACCTAAATTTCCCATCGCTAAACCTAAATCGCTCATTTCTATGTAACTTGTAAACCGTAAACAGTAACGAAACGATCCAAGAAATTTTAACAAAGACATAGATCTTACCTCTTGCCCAATCGTCCTACTTGATGCTATGCTCTTGATGGTTTGATTATTTGGCCTCCTTCCTACTCCAATATCTTTCTGGTTGTCATAGACACTGATCTCCTTCTCTTGCTTGTGATCCAATGCGTCCAATCTGTGCGTAATCCCTATGCAATGTTGTAGCTGCAAGTATATGGTCACAGAAAGGCGACACATTAAAAGTGGAATGCACATTAAAAATGGAACGCACATGAAAAAGTCGAACACACATTAAAATGGAATGCCCATTAGAAGTGGAATGCCACAGAAAGGCGGCCAAGCAACACCCGCTAGCAGAAAGGTGAAACGCCTGCCAACAAAAATATGAAACGCCAAGATAAACCTGGAATCTAGCATTACTGAAACATGTAATGTGCTCCACTTCTCTCCATACCACTCTATGCCAATATATTAATATTTTCTAATAACCCAAACGTGGTAATTAGCTAGCCAACACATTAATATTTAAATATGATTAAGTAAATGTACAAGAGTAAACACAAAAACATATGTCTTTATAAAAGCGAGGAAGTTAATGTTTGAAATTAAAACCATTCATTTATTGTGACGACGAAGAATATTCTATCCATATTTAATCATGTCCATCGAAAATGCATTAAGAACTAAAAATGTATTAAATGTGCCCATATCGGCGTAATTAAAATTAAAAAATAATACAATTAATATTTTCATAAATATCATTTTGACATAGAAAGTGTCGTTTCCCAACTCACACAATCTGGTTGGCCAACTAGGTTACTGCGAAATCATGGGCATGCTTATCAAGCTTCCTCATGGCTATCCTCGCAGTAATAGAAATAGTCCACATCCAAAATTTGATTCTAGCCGATTTGAGAGAAAACAAACCTTGCATGATATTTGTGTCGAAAGGATTCACTTTTAATAGTCAATGCAGAATCCACGGGTGCGTGTGTCAAGATGGAATATAGAGGAGCAGTGGGAGTGGGATGTATTGTACTTAAAAACGTTCGTTCCACTTCCAGACATTTATTTTATTGTTTTCAATGAATTTTCCATCGGTTAATTTATCATAATTTTTTAAACTTTGATTTGACGGTGAAATTTCATTTTTTGTCATTTCAACAACTGATAATTACATTTGGAACTTTAAGGATCCAATCTAAACGATTGAAATTTTAAATCAAACAATGTACTCTTTTTGACCAAAATAGGTCACTTATATTTTTCTTATTTTGGATTAATAAAAAAAAACTAATATCGAAAGAAGACAATTTTTGAAATATTATAATGCCATTGCGTATCCCTCAGTCTCAACTTCACCATGCATTTTTTGGATCAAAAATATGAGTTAGTATGCTCAAGATATCTAGGTTTCTGTCAAATAGGCAAAATGGTGCTACTTTTATGTGGAATAAAGCTAATCTCTTGGAATTGCATTTAAATTTTTGGGTCCAAGACCCTGGTTTTCTTCATTAATTTTTTGGGCCCAAGACCCTTAAAAATATTCTACTATCAGGTTCAAAACCCATACAAATCTTCTATTTTATCGCTTGCAGGTACCCACCATACTCTTTATCTCCACTTCCCTTTTCCCTTCTTTCCCCTTTCCCACACTTAGAATTTTTCTCATCTCCTCTCCTTTACCTCTCCCATACTAAGATTATTTTTGAAATTACCCATTAATCCATTTCCTTTCTTATTTCCCCTCTCCTATTTATTCCATACTTAGCTTTTTCACCTTATCTCTCCTCTTACCCTTTACTTCCTCCTTTATTTCACACCTTAACATTTTTTTGGTTTACTCCTTATCATGTTCACAGGGTACAACATCCACCATTCCCAACCCCCTTATTTCCCTCACCCCC
>ML813879.1:111985-129366 GCA_009831015.1 Picea engelmannii
TTAACTACCCATCTCTTCCCTCTCACGATTCTCTCCTCACACTTTACCATTATTTTAAACCTCTCTCAATTAAACTATAAACCAAAACAATAAGAGCATGACACTTGTCATTGACTAAACCCATCTTCCACCTATCTTATAATTTCATATTTTATTCCCCAACGAATAAAACTCTTACATGTGGCAGCCTATGGAGGAATTCCACATGGCATCTAATAAGAATATTACATGTGGCAGCATACAAGGAATGACACATGGCACACTCTTATTGGATACATATGGAAGATTTTTGACCTATCATACGAAGAGATGTGGCCTCTCATCATTGGTCACATGTGTCATCATACCAGTGGTGACACATGGCAATATTTTAGTGGTTGACTCATCAGTGTTGATTGGGCATATTAAAGGTTTACTTGGCATAAAAAATTATATTTTATTAATCAATTTCTAAGGGAGGTTGAATTAACTACTTCGTTTTTTCTTCTTTGTTTTTTGTCAAGTGTATGTTACACTTAACATTATATATCACTAAGAATGTTATACTCCCATGCATGTGGGATGAATTGTATGAAGAAAATTCAAAATTTCCATGGAGAGCACAAAATTCATGGCCCACATTTGCCCAAGACAGTTGATCGATGGTGATTGAGTCACGATTTTGCAGAGGCCATAACTTGAGCTCCGGGTGTCGGAATTGCACAAACTTTATATATTTGGAAATGTATTTCGACGAAGAAAATGTTGGTGCATGTTTGAAGGGCTGAAAATGGCTAATTTTTTCTCAAAAATTAAAATAGCAGTCCGCTTAATTTTTAATGGGCCTACGTGACAACTCAACTTCACGAACTCATATCTTGAGATCCGAACGACGGATTTGGGAAAACTTTATATCGTTGGAAATATAAGACAATAAATATCATATTTGAAGTGATTTTGTGGCTAAAAAGTTGATTATCACTTCCATAAATTTAAAACACAACCCCCCCTATTTTAAAAAACAATTAATTAAATTTTGAAAATAAAAGTTTATTTAAAAACTTTTATTAAAAAAGAAAAGGGACCCATTTTGAATATGCATATATTAATGATGTAAATTCATTAATGAGGAATTAATGAGGCTTTAGTTAAAGATAATACTTCAAGAAAATAATTGTACGAGAAATTCAAGAGAGGAAAAACTCTAACTACTCAAGTACTTAGAAGATCTCATTTTAAAAAGAGGAGAAGGGATTCATCAAGGGTTACACAATCAAAATTATTAAAGGGGAAGGGAATAATATCATAGGAAGAAGAAGGTTCAACCATGACTACACAACCAAGCTTATGATCGAGGAAAATAGATCTCCATCTTCTCCACTCTTTCTTTTCTTCTACACCATTTCTCATAGATTTATGCTTGAATCTCTAAATTGGGCACAAGGTTGAGTTCTTGAGTGTTCTTCTTGTATTCTTCTAAATAATTTTCTTATATGATCATGGGGTATTTACAGCCATATACATGACTGTCAAAAATTTTGTAATGAAAAACATATTTCATGAATAAACTCCACAAAGAATTGCTTCAGAGTTGATTTCAATTGTATCTTGTAACTCTAAGTCTTAAGTATGAGGTATTTGAGATCGACTTATCAAATTCTCTATTTGATCTTGGTAGTAATACTCTTTTAAAATTATTTAATATGATCAAGTTATTCTCTCCTAATTTCTCGTGAAGAAGATATAGATGTATTTGTATGTAATTAAGCACATTGTGTATGTGATGTTGGTCACAAAGAAGTTATGATGTTGAAGCCCTCCTTGAATCTTTTCTTATTGTAAAAAGATTTATTGTTGCATATAAATATTATATTAAGTTATTGAAAAACTATATCATTTTAGAAATTCAAGCAATAAAGACATAGGGTTTGCTTCCTAAGCATTCTCCTAATCCAGGATATTCAAGTTATATCTTTTAGTCAAAGAGGAGTGTCACCTCTTTAAAAACGCATGAGGATTCATATCTTTGTGAGGTTGTTGTTTCGGTTTTAACAAATTCAAACATCAACAACTCTTCATATCTATCACCAAAACTAAGCCCAAAAAATAGTTTAATTAACATTTAAATCAACGATATTAACATTTAAACAAACGATATTAAAATTTGTTATCATCTTTACTCTTCAAAATAATTTTTTTCCCGTTTTGGATTTCGATATTCCATTCAAACGATATCTCATAACCCACCACCCACATCACCATTTACCCATCTTTCTCTAACTTAAAAATATATGACAAACAATATGTGCCCCACACTAGAGCATTTAATGTTCTATATGTTGGGATATATACTATTAGATCTAAATATTTTGGCTCTCTTTTTGTGTATGCAAATAAATGAGGTTTGTACAAAGATGATATAATGATATAGTTATGTTTATGCACGAGTTCTTTTGACAAGCATGTTTATGCATGAGTGCTTTTGACAATGTGTCAAAAGAAAATAAATTGATACGATATATATATATAATAATAATAATCTAATTTTAAGGTCACGACCAAGCCAAATACCAAACTAATGTATGAAAACCCCCTTTTTGTGGGAGAAGGGACTCCCTCCACAACGATTTGACTGCTAAAGTCTATGGAGGTATAATCAAAGATGATTGATATACATGGACCTTAGTTATTTTTTAATTTTTCTTAATTATTGGCATTGATCGGCTATATCAATCACTTTTATTTATGTGATTATATTAGTTCACAGAGGATCAGTAAATTTTTTAATTAAAATATTTATGATATTTTACTAGGTTTCACTATGTTTAACCATTCTTTACCATGGTTAATCGGAACAAGCTTGACTATAGTTAACCATCATTGACAATGTTTGACTTTGTTTGACTTTTGTTGGTGATGGTTGACCATGGTTCACTACGGTTGCTCTAGATTAACTTTGGTTGGCCATGGTTTTTGGTACACCATTGTTGATTATAGTTGACTATGCTTGACCATATTTCCCTTTGGTTGACTATGGTTGATTTGGTTTACCATGATTAACTAAGTTTGACTATGATCAATGATGGTTGATTATGTTTGACTATGAATGATCATGGTTGACTATGGTTAATTATGATTAACCATGTTTGGATATGGTTGACCATGATTTACTATAGTTGACCATGGCTCAGTATGGTTGAATATGGTTGGCCATGTTTGACCATGGTTGACGATGGTTAGTAATGTTTAATTATGGTTGACCATGGTTCATTATGTTTGACCATGTTTCAATCCGGTTCATTATATAAAGAGAGAAATGTTGTATTGCACCAAAAGGCATTTTGTACATAGATGTGTAATTATTTCCATCTTCAACACGGGTTTGACATGTGATGTTTAAAAAATATTTCAATATCCATCTTTATTCCAAAGATAGGTTCTTTCTACTTCCCAGTATGAGGGAGATATGTAAGTCCTTCAATGTTTAATATGGAGCTCACACGTGACATTTTAAAAAATATTAATAACAAAAACAAAATTCAATGTGGAATATATGTGGCAAAAATAAAATATTTCATTTCATCTTTATATATGTGTGTGTGTGTCTGTGTGTGTGTGTCAGGCATATCTGTGCTTTCCAAGTGTCAACTCCATGTCAGGCACACAAAAGGAATTACACATAGCCCTCATAGGCCAACCATACTTGTGGAAACGACATGTTGTATATGAGTGATCCCAATTACTTTCGGAACAAAATGAAAGCCTAGATATTACAATGAAATACACATAAAAATTTCCAAAAACGAAGAAATAGAACAATACATGACTTCTATTAATGAAATAAATGTACAGAGACTGTAAAAATACAGAGTGCAAGACTTGCTAGAATGGTGACAACTTTATCTTTGAGAAGATATGTGACGACTACGTTCATTCGCAAGAAGATGATTACAATGAGACTCTGAAGACCTTTTTATGATAAACATGAATGTCAAAACCCTATATATCCAAAAACCTGACCCTGGGAGATGAAGCACCAAAAGTCATGCAGGCCCCGTTGGTTTAAGTTGGTACATTAACTTCCTGGTGTCGTAACTTTTGCATATGATCTTCATTTTAGGTGTGTGATAGCCCGTTGGAAAGGTTTGTTCGAGAAATACGCATTATGTCGTCAAACATTGACTCTGTCTATAGTTTGACTATGGAAATCCAAGAAAACATTGTTTAGAGCCCCAAAACGACCTTGGAAGTACAGAAAGATGTACTGACATGAAAACTTCCAAAATAATCCAATTGAAATAAGTGAGCGGCCACCAATATCCACATGGATGTTGTGTAGGGCTTCAAGACATCCCCATAAGCGAAGAACCCACAATTATAAATAAATGTCCCCATTACAGATAAACGTGTTGAACTGAAAATTGTCCAAATGAGTCAGTTGGAAGTTAGAATAGGTGGGTGGCTATCGATATCCACCTGGATCAATGAGTCTATACCTCACAATATTATTATTACTTTGTGTAGACAATTATACAGGATACCTGAGGTAGCTCTGCCTACCATCATTTCTTTAATCTTTTCTAAGCAATGCAGGAAGGCCATTTCCCACACTGGGAAATGTGTCTTCTTCATTATTCCCTCTCAAGTGAATAGAAGGTCGCAACCACATCCATGGCTTATGCACAGGCCTCTCCACGCAGTAGAAATAGATGGACAAGATCATGAAAGAATACAAAGGCATCTTCTCCTCACCCATCAGGGTACCACTACATTGTCAGGTCAAGTATTCAATCAATCTAACCCTCGATGCATCTCTACCCAATGGTCCAATCTATCATTGCTCTCTGATGAAAAATGAGGAAATCAAGCAACATATCCAAGAGCTGCATAAAAAGGGGCACATCTGACCCAGCTTCTCACCCTGCGGGAGCCCATATTTCTTGTACACGTGCATAAGAAATATGGGACTTGGCGACTCTGCATTGATTACAGGTCCCTAAACAAAATCACAATCAAGAACCAGTACCCAATTCTCTGAATTGACGACCTTCTTGACCAGCTCAAGGGAGCTGAGTTTTTCAATAAGATTGACCTTAACCATAGTGCTCCACTCCTGTGACCATGAGGCATCTAAGTGACCCCAACTCTACAAGAGTGATCATAACTTCGCTACCACTTACCAGATGTTGGGCATAAGAGCAATTGTCACTGACTTTCATCTTCAAGACAAACTGTTATTGTTGATACTGAGAGGGGGGTGAATCAATATCAAGTACAATTTAAAACCTTTTTCAACTTATACTTAAACCATTCAACTATATCCAATGAGAAGTGAACAATAGTATAAGAGTTACACCAATACACCATGCACAATATATGAGAAATAATCAATAGTTATTGTTCAAGGGAAGTAATGACTTCCAAAGGTAGCTACAGCTTCCAAATGTAAAGGGAGGGATAAACCTCCAAGAGGAATATACAATAATCCAATATCAAGAGAGAATTTAACTATCCATCATTGCCCCTTCCTTCCACCCAAAAACAAGTTATAGAGAGAATGGTAGACTTTGTTCAATTCTAGTTTATTCCAGAGACTGAACTTGCACAGAATGCCCCACGCTCAATATTTAACATCCGATTATGAAACTCGCACAAAAGAAACCACAGTTCGTACTCTTTCCAATGCAATTTGTCCCACGTCATTTGGATTCTCTATGAAGAAGTTATGACTGTTTTACCCGGAACACCTATTTATTGACTAGCTTTAGGACTGGTCAAAAACCCTATCTTCCACATATTGTATCTCCATAATTATAGTGAATCAAGAGCTGAAATTTTTACCACATGTATCTTGATATGTCTTCTCAATACCATAGCAATTTCACCATCTGAATCATTCTAGAAAAAAAAATTATAGCAAAAATAGTAAGAGGACTTGAAAATAACATACCTTAGAACACATCACCAAAACACTTCATCCTCCCTTGAAATCCGGCCTTCTTTACTTCTGATTTCCTCTAAAATTTGACTTATGTATCAAATGAATGTATACGGATATTTATTTATACCATTTATGTCACTTCCTTTTAACATTAGGGCCGACCTGACAATTTCTTATTTTGTAATTTTTTTCTTTAATTATCTTCAGGGCCTACATGTACTTCCTTCTTCAATTCACTTTGTCATCTTCAAAAATTCATTTCTCCTCAACCATGAGGATCCACGTGACGTGCCACATATCACCGAAAACAACATGATGTATACTCTCCATCCATGGGCCTTGTATCTACATGTGCATTTTCCTTCATGTCCAAATACCTCCATCAATCTTGCGGTCCAAAACCCATGACTAGGGTTGACATCAATGACAACAACCAATCTTCCAACAGTTATTCCATCTGGGCCACCTCCGTGTCCCTTAAAGTGAGCATGCAGACCTGATTTGGGAATCTCACTACATTCGGATGGGAAGACATTTTGGCATGGAAAATACCGTGACAATATTGCAGAAGCATTTCTATTGGTCTAAAATTTTACAGGATGTCAACAAGTATATCAGGTCCTGCATTGTCTGTGTCATTTCCAAACCAACCACTAAGAAGCAAGGCCTATACATCCCTATGCCTACTCTTAACAGGCCATCGAAATCCATCTTGATGGATTACATGCCGGGCCTTCCTTCAACCAAGCAAGGAAATGATTGTGTTTTTGTGGTAGTTGATCGGTTTTCTAAGATGGTCATCCTAACAACTCGTAAGAAGAATATCACAGTGGAGGCCACTACCAAGCTCTTCTTCGAACAGGTGTGGGTACACTTCAAGATACCACAGACCTATCAGGAAATGAGAGACACTTCCACACTAAACCTAAAAGAAGAGAAGAAGAATTTAATAAAAAACATACATGACAAAGAAATCACATAGTACACAAAGATTTTGTGTTCTGCTCTCTTATTGTCTTATTCAATCTGAATAAAAGGTTACATGTCTAACCTTGGTCCACACCTAAGACAAAATCGACATCATACATTTTTTCCTGCACAAGAACAACCCTGTAGCCAATCTGACTTACATCTACATGACCAACAACCTACGATTCATACATATTTACATTATCTTTTATGGCCTTACAACACGCCTCTTTATTACAACAGGAAAAACCCTAAAGACTTGGCACCCAAAAACGGTTACAGATCCATGCAGATCATTGGATACAAATCCCGCAAATCTCGGGATTCTGTTACAGTCAACTCCAAGTCATATTATCAGTCGATCTTCGTTCAGTCGCCACACGTCTTCCTGTCGACCTCATTTTGGTTGACCTCTTCGACTTGTTGTCGATGCCTTTACCATGTCGAACTTCCTCGACCTTCGACTTCGACTTTACCCAGTTGACTAACCTCGACCTTCAACTTGTTTTCGATCCACCTCGACTTCGACAGTCAGTCAATTCACCTCGACTAGACTTTCACTGCAAATAATATAACAACCCAATATTATCCCACTTGTTATCTTATTTGCTAAAACAGGGTATTCTTGAACTTTCATTCACAGACCCAGGGAAACAATTCCCATTGCCTCTCTGCACCGAGAGAACTTCACAACACTCATAGATTTGGTCAACGAGTCTATTATATTTTCCAATGTGTCTACTTTCTTCAGTAGCACCTTGTTACTTTCCACAATGTCTCTTACGAAATGGTATTGTACATCAATGTGCTTAGTCTTCGAATGATAAGAAGGGTTCTTTTCCATAAATATTGTGCTTTGATTGTTGCAACTTACCTTCATAGCTCTCTACTCAAACCTGATTCCTGAACACAACCTTTGCATCCATACCACTTATTTACTTCCATGAGTGGCCGCCATGTATTCAGCTTCTGTTGTTGACAAGGCTATGACTACCTATCACTTATCCATCTTATTGCTCCACTAAACATCTTGAAGACATATTCATTGGTCAACCTCTTTCGATCTAGATCTCCAGCCTAGTCGACATCGACAAAGCCATGTACAATTAACTTACCACTGTCACCTCCAGGTATTCCTTAGTAGCATATAGCATAGTCCTTCGTGCCACACAAATACATGAATACTCTCTTGACAACGGTCCAGTGCTCCTTTCCAGGTGTCGACATGTACATGCTCAACACTCCCACTGCATGGGCAATGTCTAGTCGAGTGCATACCATCGCATACATTAGACTACCAATAACACTTGCATAGGGAACACGTGTCGTGTCCTCTACTTCTTCCTGTGTCTTTGGACATTATTCAACAGTTATCCTTGCTCCCACGGGAATTGGCACCTTTATTGATTTGCAATCCTGCATGTTGAACTGTTTCAGAACCGTTTCAATATACTTCATATGATTCAACTAGAGCTTTCTAGTGGCTTGATTCCCAGAATGAAGATAGCTGCACCAAGATCCTTCATGTTGAACTTGGAGGATAGACGCTTCTTCACCTCTTTTATTTCATCCATATTGTTTCCAATCAGAAACATGTCATCGACATACAAAGCTACATATATGAAATGCCCGCCTTCTTCCTTGGAATATATGCAATGATCATCTTTGCTTCTCACAAATACCAAACTAAGGATGTCTATGTCGAACTTCTGGTACCACATCCTTGGTGATTGCTTTAGACCATAAAGGGATCTTTTCAGTTTGCACACCAACTCTTGCTTGTCCTTTACTACAAATCCTTTAGGTTGTTTCATGTAGATTTCTTCTTTCATCTCCCCATGTAGGAACGTTGTCGTCACATCCATTTGTAATATCTCTAGATCGAATGTTGCAGTCAGATACATTAGTAATCTAATGGAAGTTATTTTTGCAACAGGGGAAAAAATATCACCGAAGTCGACTCCCTCGAATTGGGAATAACCTTTCGCTACCATTCGAGATTTGAACTTCTCGACTTGTCCTGCGGTATTCATATTCTTATTGAATACCCACTTGCTACCGACGAGATTTATTCCACTAGGTAACTTGACTAAATCCCATGTCTCATTCTTGTGCAATGATTCCATCTCTTCGACCATGGCCTCCTTCCAGAGTCTACCCTCTGCCCAGTCAACTACCTCACTGACCAACTTGGGCTCATCGTTGATGGAAGTTAGCATGAATGCAGAATAGAAGTCGGGTGGACTATACCTTTCGACTGGTTTTCTTATTCTTTCTAACCTCCTTAACACTGGAGTCTATTGTTCCACCTCTTCCTCAGATTCATTCGGCTCATATGAATCATCTTCTTTGTTCCTCAGTTCAAACCGCATCGTCTCAAGATTATTCTCGGTCTAAACAACTTCCTCAGGCTCAGACTTACCTCCGACTTCTCTGAAGACAAAATCTTGATTGTACAATGTTCTCCTTGATGCATGATCTCAGAGCTTATATCCTTTCATTCCTTCTTTGTACCCAATGAAAATACATTTGATTGCTTTATTGTCCATCTTGCTCCTATTTTCCTTAGGAACATGCACAAATGCATCACAGCCAAATACTTTGAGATGTGCAACCAAAGGATTCTTACCCGACCATATCTCATGTGGAGTCGTGTCGACTAGTGTCGACGAAGGAGACATATTCACTAGATATCTTGCAACGTCGACTGCCTCCACCCATAATTCTTGTGCGAGCCCAACACCACTGAGCATGTTCCTTACCTTATCCATCAACGTTTTGTTCATTCTCTCAGCAACTCCATTTTGTTGTGGGGTATATGGTGTGTTATTTTTGCATGCTATGTCACGCTGCTTACAGAACTGATCAAATTCTTTTCCATAGAATTCACTACCATTGTCAGTTCTCAGCACCTTAATCTTCTTATCTGTTTGGTTTTCTACAAGAGATTTAAACTCTTTAAATTTCTTGAAAATGATCCAGGTGTATATCGGTGGCCACCCACCTATTACAACTAGCTCAAAAAAGTCTTCTGACAATTTACTATTTTTAGCAATTTTTTGGTTCCTAAACTTTCGGGACCATTTTGAGGGCCTAAATAATTTGTTTTTTTTTTAATAGAGCACCTCAATGATATTTGAAGGCTCTTATTGAGCTCCCAAAATGAATCTCCTCATCGATATCTTTCCAACCAGCTATTGTGCGCCCCAAACGGAGACTGTATGCCAAAGTTACACCCTCGGGAAGTTGATACACCAAACTACCCAAAATAGGGTCCACAAAATTGTTGGTTTTTCATCTTCCGAGGGTAGTGTTTTGGATTTTTCTTATATTAAAAAGGCATTTGGAGCCTCATTGTAACAATCATATTCTTGTGAATGTGAGTAACTGTCACATCTCTTCTCAGAGATAAGTTTTCACCATTCTAGTGAGTCTTTCACTCTGTATTTCTACAATTTTGTACATTTCGCTCATTAATAGAAATTGTGTATTACTGTATCTCTGTGTTTATGGTTGCATCTCTGATATATTTTTGTTATATTATTGGATATCATAGATATCTCTGTACATTTCTTTATTATATCTATGTTCTCATTTCATGCCGAAAATAATCCGAATCATAAAACCTTTGATTTTATCATCAGGAAATATATCCATGTCTTCCTGGAAAAATCATCTATGAAGGAGACATAATACAGGGATCCACCAAGTGAAGGAACTGTAACCGAGCCAAACACATCACTATGCACTAATTCTAAAATATCATTTTCCATTGTCGCTCCATATGGGAACCTCACCCGACTTTGTTTTCCATATATGCAATGTTCACAAAAGTCGACTCTAAACCACATTCAGGAAAACCTTTGACCATACCTTTGTTGTGCATAGCTCGAAGTCTTTTTTCTACAATGTGCCCCATCCTCTCATGCCATAGCATGGTTGGGTCGACTTTATCATGTCTTGTCGAGTCGGTTTGTACCAAATCAGCTTGAGTCGAGTCAAATTGAGTCGAAGTCGAGTCAATTCCAAGAGCAACGATGTTGTTACATCCAGTCGAGTCGACATTCCCTAACAACTTGTATAGGGTTCCAATCCAAACTCCTTGCATTAAAACCATCGCACCTTTGACCATCCTGTACGAATCCTTCTAACACAGAGTGTGTACTCCGGCATCACTCATCTTACTGACAAATATCAGGTTCCTTGCCAAACCCTAAATGTGTAGCACACTTGGAAGGGTTCTTTTCCTCTCATCCTGCAGTATCAGTCGAACTCTTCCTCGTCCGAGAATTTTGGTTGTCGAGTCGTCCCCCAAGAACACATCACTTCCATCATATCGTTCATACTCGCAGAACCATTCTTTATGTGGTGTCATATGATAGGATGCTTCTGAGTCGATCAACCAAACACCTTGATCCAATTGTGTACTAGTCGACGTAAGGTACACATCACCTCCTTTATCTGGGGTTGTCTTTCTCTCAGTCAATTACTTCTCGTCGAATCCCGTACAGACTTCCATCGCCCTCAACTTATAGTCATTTTTGTAATTCCAAGCTTTATCGCGCTTCCAACATCCTCTTGTTGAATGAACGAGGATTTAGATCTACCCTTTGACTTAGACTTTCTACCAAAGAATTTTCCTTTATCTCTTTCAACCTCTCGACCTCTCACCACTAAAGCATCTTTGGTCGATCCTTCCATGTTCTTTCTTTTCATTTCTTCTTATAGCATAAAGCAACAATGTCTTCTAGCGCTAGTGTAGTTGTATTACTCTCTATAGCCACGACTAAGCTATCCCAGGAGTCCAGAAAAGAACATAATAGGCTTATACACTTCTCCTCCTCGATGATTTTAATATCCACAGACGATAACTGGCTTAAAATGGTATTAAACACATTTAAATAATCAGTCACCAAACTGCCATCACTCATTCTCAGAAGATACAGTTTCTTTTTGAGAAACAAATTATTTACCAGAGATTTCAACTAGTATAAGCTTCCCAGTTTGTCCCACGGTTTTTTGGCCGAATCTTCACCTGAGACATTCAACAGTACCGAATCTGCAAGACAAAGTCGAATTGTACTTCTTTCTCTTCTTTCAAGTTTCTCTTATTCTTCCATCGACATGCTTGTCAGCTGGGTACCGAACAAACCGATGTCCATTGTTCTCGATCTACAAGAAGATCTTCCATTTTAAGCTTCCAAAGCTCAAAATTATGTCCATTGATTTGTTCTATCTCTATTCTTGAACTGCTCGTCATTCTTTACTGCGATCTTTAACACAATTTATGACTTATAACTCTCACTATACCTAGGGTTTAGTTCTCAGATTCAAGATTGGTAAATCAAGATCTGATACACTTGTCAAAGCATGACACGACTCTGATACCACTTGTCAGAGCATCTTTGATACCACTTTTCAGGAAATGAGAAACACTTCTACACTAAACCTAGCATAAGAGAAGAAAATTTAATGAATAACGTAAATGACAAAGCAATCACACAGTACATAGAGATTTTACTGTGGAAAACCAAACCGGAAAAACCAACATTCCTTGAGAGTTATGATCTCTTGTTGTCTTATTCAATCTGAATAAAAGGTTACATGTCTAACTTTGGTCCACACCTAAGACATAATCGACATCATACCCTCTTGTTTGCGCAAGAACAACCCTGTAGCCAATCCGAATTACATCTACATGACCAACAACCTATGATTCATACATATTTGCATTATCTTTTACAACCTTACAACACGCCTCTTTATAGGCTTTACAACAAGCAAAATCCTAAAGACTTGGCACCCAAAATTGGTTACAGATCCATGCAAATCATTGGCTACAAATCCCGCAAATCTCAAGATTTTGTTACAGTCGACTCCAAGTTGAATTACCAGTCAACTACCAGTGGGTCTTCAGTCGGTCACCACATGTTCGCTTGTCGACCTCATGTTGGTTGACCTCTTTGACTTGTTGTCGATGCCTTTACCATGTAAAACTACCTCAACCTTCGACTTGCTTTCGATCCACCTCGACTTTAACCGTCAGTTGATTCACCTCGACTAGAATTCCATTGCAAAGAATATAACAACCCAACAAGGCCATCATATCAAATTGGGACAACAAGTTCCTAAGCACATTCTGGTCTAGCCTCTGGTCACTGTTGGATACCAAGCTCACCAAATCCACCACCTTCCACCTCCAAACTGATGTCCAGACAGAGGTCGTCAACATAATGATCGTGCATATCTTGTGCATGTACAATTCCAAACATCTGTGCACATGGGATGAGAGTCTCCCTTATGTTCAACACAGCTAGAATAGGGCCCTTCATAGCTCAACCGTTCACAATCCCTTTCAGGTGGGGTTGGGATTTCAACCATTGGGTCCCATTGATATCACGCTGCCCCTTGCATCCACACAGGCAGAATCATCCCATGATTAATCTGAGGCCGACAAAGCCACCAAGTTTAGTGAAAGGATTCAACGCATCCAACAACAAGTCCATGATATTTTACAGAAATTCAATGCTAAGTACAAACAATGCCATGATCAACACCGGGTGTCGAACAAGTTTCAGGTGGGAGATAAGGTATGGTTGCATTCGCAAAAAGAGCGCCTTATAGGACCCCATCAGAAACTTCTTCCACTTCGCTATGGACCTTATACCATCACCAAGGATGTGTGTGACAATGTTTTTGAGCTAAGTATTCCCCCCTTCCTTGGTTTGCACCCAGTGTTCAATGTGGACCTCTTTCGACCATACTTCCCACCATTATTGGACGCATCAGAGATTGCAGATCAGTTGACACCGACATAGCTCAACCCTGACTGCATGGAACAAGTAGTCGTTGACCATATCAGGGACACTCAAATTAAGGGCACTCACCAACAAAGGATCCATCTTTATCGGGTTGTCAAAGCAAGACAATTCTTGCACCAAGGCAAGTGGCTCACTCGGGGCCAAATTCAACAAAAGTTTCCCCATCTAATGGGGATGCTCAATGCAATAGAGACCATTGCTTCCTAAGGGGGGAGGACTGATCCAGGTGGATATCGATGGCCACCTACCCATTTCCACTGACTCAAAGAATAGTTTCCATTTTGACAATTTGTTTACAATTTTTTGGGTCCCAAACCTCTGGGGTCATTTTGAGGCCCTAAATGACATTTTTTTAGCTCGAAAGCGATTAGCATGTAACTGAAGATAAATGTTAAGCCGAACAAAATATGTACTCCTCGGTTATACCTTTCTAACGATGTATCAAGTGCCCCAAACGAAGATCGTACGCAAAATTTACACCCTTGAGAAATTGATGCATCAACTACCCCCATTAGAGCCCACAAACCTTTTGGCATTTCATCTCTCGAGGTTAGGGTTTTGGATATATAGGATTTTCTCATTTATGTTTTATGTTAAAAAAACATTTGGAGACACATTGTATTCATCTTCTTACGAATGAGCGTAGCCATTACATCTCTTCTCAGAGATAATATTCCACCATTCGAGCAAGTTTGTTTCAATGTGGATATTTTACAGTTTCAACAGGTTCTCTTTATTAACAGAAGTCAAGTTTTACTATATCTGTGTGTTTTTTTGCTATATATTTGTATTTCATTTCATTCCATTAGTAAATCCAGATCAATCTCGGTGTGTTTCTTTGCTATACATATGTATTTTATTTTGTTTCAATTATAAGTCTGAATCAATGACACTCCCAAAGGACGTGATGGTTCGTGATGGTGACCTTTGGAATACCTACAAGAGAACAAGGGCGCACAACCAAGGAAGACAAATTTGAAGACAATGAGAGCAAGACGAACCTTGTGGTTTTGAGGTAGGATTAGATAAAGAGAGGTGATCTCTCTTAATGAGCCAAGTCGCACCACATGGGAGGACTTGGGTTGCCTTGACGTGGATTTGAAGACAAAGTTGGGCAAACTTATTTTGGGTCGATTTTAGGGAAGTCTAGAAACGCAAGTATGTTGGAGGTATGTGTAAGGCAAAATTGAAATATGTGAAGTTTGCGGAAACGAAGAGACAACAAGTTTATGGTTGATGACACATTTTAGGTGCCCCACATAAGGTTGCAGAGACAGTTATGATAGAATGTCTTGGTGTGATGAACCTGTGTATGAGTGTCTTGGTGAGGTGAGGTGAGTTTGTCAAAGTTGTAAACTGAGTCGATAGTGTTGATATTGTAACTGTTTCACAATAACAAAGACTTATCCGGGTGATAGGCACGGTTTGTGCCCCCCGCACTATAGCTATGTATGTATTTCGTTTGTTCTGTTGTTGTTCTCTTAGTTTCTCATGTTCATGAGTGTATGCTTATATATGACTAAGTGTTAAACTATTAACGATTGTTTAAGTATACAAGAGTTGCACTAGAGTGGGAGTGTGACTTGTTAATAGCCTAGAACAGAGTATGGGTATGCTCTAGGTGAAGAGGCATAGTTCGAATGAAGTATCCTTGGTGTTGCCAAGAAGTCGAGAGAAAAATGTTGTGTCGTACACCCTCAAGAGATGCACGATCACAAGATTTAGCTAGGCACACTGTGGGGACGTGAAAGATACGAAGTTAAGATAAATCTTTTTATATAGACTATATTCACATCATGAATGTTAAACTTTTTGGATGATATAATTTGAATGAAATTATTTTTGGTTTTATATAAAAAAATTTATTAAAACGTGATTTTTTATGCAAATGAAACTAATTTAAATCATAAAATCCAAAACCTAACAAATATCTAAATAGATTGAAACATTTCCTCCAATTTTTGTCCTCAAAAAGAATATATCTCAAAAAAAATTAATCCCCTTAACATTTAAATTTTTAATACATCCACAATTAAAATCATAAAATAATATAAATATGTATTAAAAATTAAAATAAACAAATATTGAAATATATAATAAACTTTATCTACTTTCTAAAAATTGCACCGCTTACCTAATTTCAAAAAAACACAAATATTAGTCTATCATAAAGCATTCCAAAGGTGACCGAGTAGAATGTTTGAAGTAGTTAAAATTATGTAGTTTTAAATATATTATGAATTGAATAAAATGTTTGAAGTGAATTAATATAATTTAATCAAAAAAAATATTTAAAATAAATTTTTTTTTGATATATATTTTTTTTATATTTTATTTTGAGATAAGTTAATAAATGAATAAATATAATTTGAATTTATTTTTTTATTTAACATAAAGTATTATTTAAAATTATTATTTTTTAAATTATAAAAATATATTTTTAAATAGGTTAAAATTATTAAGAACAAAATTTCATAAACAAATACAGGTTAGAAAGAATTTCTCAAAAATATTGATTTTGAGATTATTCACTTTTTAACTTACGATGGATGAATGCAGGCAGGCCGCTGTTTTTCGTTATTGAAATATATGAACACAAAATAGATACAGAGACGGATGAGCGGCTGAGCGTATCTATTTCCGTTGACTGGTCAGCATCAGCGTCTCCATACTCTGTTGCTTGTTTTCATGTGGACGGGCTTTGATATTCAGAGGCGGAGCAAGAGATTCCACCGTTACTGAACCTAAATGGCCATGACTGTGATTGACGAATGCCTCGTTGGTTTCTCTCTTGTAAACATAAAACCGAGAGACAACGAAGAAGAAAATAAGATTTAAAACGTTAAGAACAGCTAACAAGGCATAATAGTAGTAAATACGAGATGCATTCAGATTGTCCGAAACCCAGTTGGTGTGGCCCTTTCGTCCAGTGATCTTAGTCGTAACAGTTAGAAGAAAACCACTGAGAAAACTCCCAATCCCTGTAGTAGTCCCAACCAATGCAGTTCCTATGCTCTGCATGCTTTCGGGGGCCTGATCATAAAAGAATTCTAATTTGCCAACTTCAAGGAAGGCTTCTGCTATGCCCATAAGAAAATATTGAGGAAGCAAGATAAAAACGGTGAGGGGAGCTACTGCTCTCGGGTTGCCTTGAAGCCCGTGTGCTTTCACAACTCTGATCCGCTTGATTTCGGTTATGGTGGCCACTACCATCACTAGAATGTGGATGGCCAGCCCAATACCCATCCTCTGTAGGATTGTTATACCTCTAGGATTGCCTGTGAATCTTCTGAAAGTCTTCACTAGGATTCTGTCGTAAACAACAAGAAATACCAGCAATGACATCGTGATGAATGATGTGACGCTGCCAGCGGGGATTTCGAAGTGAGAACCCATGTGCCTGTTCAGTCTCATTTCCTGATTTACGAACAGTGTGTTTACTTGGGCTGTCAGGGCGCCTGGCATCAACATGGCAACCCAAATCGGTAGCATTTTTATCATAAGCTTCGTTTCTTCTACTTGGGTTACTGAACAGAGCTTCCACTCCCATGGACTGGCTGAGCCGTCGTTTGTTGCTGCTTTATCAAGAAATCTGGAAATAAAAAAGGAAAATTATGATAATGTATGACAGCTCATCTCTGAATTAAAACTTAGTTTGTTAGGTTGAAAGA
>ML813880.1:0-13768 GCA_009831015.1 Picea engelmannii
GGATAGTGCTCTTAGGAGGGCATAAGATAGAGTCGAGCATGGGTTTCTCAATCTGAAGTGGTCCAGATGGAGGATTAACCGATGGAAGACTAACGGAGGATGATGATGGATCCGGTAAAGTACCGGTACCGTTAGTGTCTTTTCCTTTATCAGGGTGACCCGGTGTGTCATATGTCTTAGAGAGAGTGGTCAAATTGATCCCATTAAACATATAAATATGTGCACTCGACGAGGCTTCATCATTAGGATCGCTAGAACTGCCCCCATGAGAGGGGGTTTGAGCAACCATGGATTGTTGTTGCGGAAAAGGTTGAGTAAGAACAGTGGGTTGTGACTTCCCTTGGAAAATTTTGGCCACTTCATTGCAAAGTGGACAATCTCGAGTGTAGTGATCATCACCAAAAATGATACACAGGAATTTCAACTTCCGTTGTGGTTGCTTTTCGGTAGCAGGTGTTTGATTTTTGGGTTGTTCATTATTATTTTTTGATTTATTCTTTGTCTTCTTCTTACCTCCGGATTGTTGTGAAGGGGCAGATTGAACTACATTCACCT
Organism: Picea engelmannii; assembly: GCA_009831015.1. Taxonomy (NCBI): domain Eukaryota; kingdom Viridiplantae; phylum Streptophyta; class Pinopsida; order Pinales; family Pinaceae; genus Picea; species Picea engelmannii. The sequence continues at coordinate 556 of ML813880.1, forward strand.
TAGAGATCTGAGTTTGGGGGGAGGTAGAGGAGGGTGTAGTCGATTTGGAAAAAGATTGAGTTTTGATGGAACCGATAACACCATCCGCATGAGATGAGGAGGATGGATTAGAAGGATCGATATTAGCTTGAGCAGCATTCGAAACCAAATCATACAAAGTACCAGATTGGGAATAAACCAAATCTAAGTACTGAGCCCAAGCGATGGCTTGTTCCTCTGTGATCGCACCACCCATAGCGACATCGCGTGCGATCGGGGGTAACCGTGATTTAGTAAACCATTCCGCCAATAGTATGTCAGGAATGACTACCTTGATCATCCTTTGTCGTCGCCTCCACTCATGAATATGGTCAGAGATATGCACGGAGTTAGTTTGATGAAGGGAGTTCAAGAGTTCAATACCCGTCTCGTAGCGAATAGGCAATTGAAAGTGTGTGAGGAAAGACATGGCAAGGGAGTTGAAATCATGAAAAGAAGCACGTGGTAGTTCAATATACCACGTTGTTGCTGAACCGGTAAGTGTTCACTGGAAAAGACACAAACGTATAGAATCATCCATGAGGGAGTTTGATGAACACCACAAATGGAAATTCATCACATGGTTGTTTGGATCTTCGCCAGGGTTTCCGTCGAATTTCAGAATATCAGAAGAAATTTTAGCTGGAATGACTGGCCAAACCGGTGAATGAGAAATAAGATCATTAGTTAACCGAGACAAGTCTGAGAGATCCAGAGTCACAAGGAAAGGTAGTTGTCAGTTAATTTGCGAATGATACTGGTGTGGCATAGGAACACCAGTAGGACCATAGACTAGGTTAGGTGGATAGTTGTAACCAGTAATTCCTCCTACATACGGTTGTTGTTAGCCAGGATAAGAAGGATTCAATGGTGTATGAGAAACATTGGCATAACCCGGTGGGTTCTGAACATTATAGGTCGGGTGACTTATTTTCCCATGAGGAGGATAAACATTTTGGCCTTGAGAATGGTAAGGAGTAGATCTCGAAGGCGGATACACATGAGGTCCATGAGGAGGATAAGACTGTGGTCCCGGAGAACTCCAGGTGGTATTTTGGATGCCGCTCAGATAAGATTGCCCGTAAGATGTTCCGGAAGGGACAAGATTGGATACTCCTCCTATTGGGTTATTATACAAGTGCCCCCCAACGTGGGGTTGAGTAAAAGTGCATCCTGAAGATACTCTCCAGGATTGTGAAGGGTTTCCAGCAAACGAGGATTGCCCCTCTACCAATGGTGGATTTATGACCGGGGTATGACTGGAAAATGGAGGTTTCCCTCCAGGAGGAGCATGAAAAGGGGGTTTTCCTCTGAGAGGGGTAGACCCACCATGGAAAGGTAGTCCTCCAGGAGGGAAAGGTGCATTGGATGGTGGTTTCCCTCTAGCCGGTTGTGTTTGGCCAATAGGGGTCTGTGTTCTCGGGTGAGAAGATGTCCCAGCAAGATCATGTAGAACATGTGGAGTTGTAGAGTAAAAGCTTGTAGAAATGGGGGTAGAGATTGAACTGCTTTGGGGATGAGTAGAGGTGACGAGTCCAACATTAGGATGGACTTGTGCTGGTGTACAATAGGGTGAATAACCTGATCGACTGGGTGATTCATGGTTTGACCGGAGGGTCCTGTTTCACTAAGAGGGTCATGAGGTTGAAAGGGTTGTTGAAAGGATTCGAAATGTTCATAGATACCGCGTCCCGATTGTAGTGTCCCTTTAGCTAGACCGAGGCTTATAATGCACAATATAGCAACCGGTATACACTTAAGCTTGATTATAAAAACAGGCCAGTATAAACACATGCATTTAACACAATTAAACACATTTAAATTATAGAGTGAAACATATCTGGTTACTGCTATGATTAAAAATTCCATACCATTTAACAATAATTCATTTACACAGTGGAAAACATGATACATAGACAGCAGGGTCACGCACAAGATGATTAAAGCATAATTCAAATACTTATCTTTTAACAGCTGTAGAAATCACCAACCAAGTGCAGGCCTTCCACGAACCTCCCAACCTTAGACCACACTGTTCATCAGCTCAACAGTGGGTCACCCCCGAGCTGGGACCAAGATCCACCCCCAAGGAAAGGAATCCTAGGCTAGTCTAAGGTTACAGGGAAGACAACACAGAAATATCTGGAAGGATTCTTCCCAAAGATGCCATCTTACGCCCACTACTACCAGACTCTCATTCCCCACATGCATGTTACGCCCGGGAGTATACACCTTCACACGCACAGTCCATCGGTGCTAACCTCCCCTCTGGGTCTCGGCAACAGGCCGGATCAGGAAGTCTCAGAGCCCGTAGCTGGTGCTGGGCACTCTCTGGAAGAAAACACTTCCCAACAAACTCTTCCACCTGGAAAGAGTTGCTCGCGGGCCTGACAACCTACCTCTTCCAACATCCACCACCTCCCTCACTTGGAGAGAGGTCATACACAATCTCAGCACATGCTTACTCTGGACAGTATGATACACACAGACTGGCACTGCGTGACCACCTCAGAAAATCGGGAATACAGACTCAGGCTTCTCACACAAGCTCAACAATTGTGGCAAGGTCTCACGGTGTTGGTTCTGGAAACACGTGACAACAATCCACGCAGGAAATTTCACAAAATCGTTGGTTTCGAACGGGTAAGGAGTGAACTGGATTTTCAGATAGACACAATATTCTCGGCTCTCAGAATAGAAGGCGTACACGTAATTTTGCAGAACAAACACAGGATTTACGACTTTCAGAGATGAACCAGGGTATTCTAGTAGAGGTTGTACTAGTTCCACGCTCAGAGGTTCGGTTCCAATGGAGAAGTTGTCCCCCGCAGTTCATCTCGGCGATTATATTTGCATGCACCAGGGTTGACACTTGTCACCCTGGGAACTGCATGCGTTCCACCGCGTTCATCCCCTCACACGTTCCCTTTTCAAAACTTAGAATAAACAAAAATGCACATGTCTCTTTTTGAAATAATGTTAAAATATTATTTCCCAGGCTTAAGCCCGTAGGCTCATCACTCAGCCCCTTTCCCACCTTCCAGACCCTAGCTCCTTGCCCACTCTGTGGATGCTCAGTCCCCCATCACTCATTCATCATGGTCAGTCTCTGCACCTGGCGGTGTTTATATTTTATTGATGTGTTGCATACATACAGATACAAAATCCAGGCCCTTGGCCTTCAACCCTTAGGCTCTCTGGCCTAATCAAACACATAAGTCTACTGGCTTATAAAAAACTTGGCTCACCATCCTATAACACATATTTACAATCTCTTTCAGATCATAGTTTACATCAGTGCTTGACCTTCGGGACACTACAATCCCCCTCCCCTTATTTTTGCACTGTCCTCAGTGCAACTTACATTGCCTTTGTGTGTCCTTCAAAATTTTCAAAAAGATGTGGGTACTCTACCCGCATAACTTATTCATGCTCCCATGTCGCATCCTCAGGACTGTACCAGGTCCACTGGACCTTTACAAGCTCTATAGCTATATTCCAGAGCTGCTTTCTTTTCTTGTCCAATATGTGCATAGGACGCACTTGCAGGACACCTTCTGGTTCCACCTGAATCACAGTCCAATCAATAACATGATTAGCATCAGGTACATATTTCTTAAGAAGTGAAACATGAAACACATTATGTACAATCATAGATGCAGGTAATGCAAGCATGTATGCAACTGGCCCAATCCTTTCCAGGATCTCAAATGGCCCACAAAATCTTGCTGCCAACTTGGCGCAACTTCCCAATTCCAGGGAACTCCTGTTAGTTTTCACTTTCAGGAAAACATGGTCACCCACTTTAAATTCTCTATGGGTTCTGTTACTATCAGCGTAACTTTTCTGCCTGTCCTGGGCAACTTTTAGATTCTGTTTGATTTTTATCATTTGATATTCCATCTCTTTGAGTAGTTTAGGTCCAACTACTGTTCTATCAGCTGGATTATCCCATCTCACTGGAGTGTTGCACTTTCTTCCATAAAGCGCTTCGAATGGGCTCATCTTCAATGATGCATGGTACCCATTATTGTATGCAAATTCTACCAAATGCAGGTAGTCGTCCCACCTTGATGGTTTATCCATCACATACATTCTCAGCATGTCTTCTATTACTCTGTTTACTCTCTTTGTCTGTCCATCATACTTGGGATGAGATGTTGTACTGAAGTTCAGATTCGTTCTGAATCCCTTGAACAGTCCTCTCCAGAAATTCGAAGTGAATTTCGGGTCCCTATCAGACACAATTGTCTTAGGAATTCCATGCAAGCGTGCAACTTCTTTTTAAAAGATATTAGCAACATCTGCTGCTCTGTGGGTGGTTTTCAGTGGAATAAAATGGGCAACTTTAGTAAGCTTGTCCACCACCACCATGATTGAATCATGTTGCTTGCTTGTTCTAGGCAATCCTGTGATAAAATCCATTGTTACCACATCCCATTTCCACTCAGGAATAGGTAAAGGTTGCAACAACCCGGCTGGGTGTCTGTGCTCAGCCTTGACCTTCTGGCATTCCATACATCTGGCGATGTATTCAGCAATTTCCTTCTTCAACCCTGGCCAAAAATAATGGCTTTTGACTGCTGCCACAGTATTCTGATATCCAGGATGACCAGCATAAGTCACATTATGCATTTCCTTTAGAATTGCCAGCTTCAATTCTCTGTCATTAGGTACATACACTCTGTTTTTATACCAAAGTAAACTATCAGTTCCCAAGGTATAACTTTCCTTGGTTTGTGGTTTCTCATGATGCTGTAGCTTTGCTACCAATATTTTGTACTGCAAATCAACATTTGCAGCTTCAAGAATTCTATCTTTCAACTCAGTTCTGTACATGCTAATGGTTGTAGCATGTAATTCATACACTTTTCTGCTGATTGCATCAACCACTTTATTGTCTTTCCCTTTGATATGCCCGATATCAAAGTCATATTCGCACAGAAATTCCAGCCATCTGATTTGCCTGGAATTTAAAGTTAGCTGATCAAATAAATACTTCAGACCATTGTGGTCTGTTCTTAATTCGAATTTCTTGCCCATGAGGTAATGTCTCCATTTCCTCAATGCATGGACAACTGCTGCCAGCTCTAAATCATGAGTGGAATAATTCTTTTCATGCTCTTTCAGCTTTTTGGATTCATATCAAACTACAAATCCCTCTTCGCTGAGAACTCCTCCCAGCCCCTCCTTACACGCATCTGTGCATACTACATAATCCTTGTCTGGATCTGCAATCTTTAGGATTGGAGCACTAGTGAGCAGCTGCTTCAATTGCTGGAAGCTTCTCTCACATTGTTCAGTCCACTGGAACTTCTTCTCCTTCCTTTGCAAGGAAGTGATAGCATGAGCTATCCTTGAAAATCTGTCTATGAATCTCCTATAATAACTTGCTAGACCCATAAATGATATAACTTATGTCACATTTCTTGGCGCTGGCCATTCTTGAATGGCCTGTACCTTCTCAGGATCCACAACGATCCCCTCTTCGGAAATAATGTGTCCCAGATAATGGATCTGCTTTTGGTAAAAGGAGCACTTGCTCAGTTTTGTGTAAAGCTGGTGTTCTCTCAACACCTATAGCACCATTCTAAGATGTTGTTCATGTTCTTCCTCTATCTTGGAGTACACCAAGATATCGTCCAAGAAGACTATGACAAACTTGTCCAGATAATTTCTGAACACTCCATTCATTAAGCACATGAAGACAATAGGCGCGTTGGACAGTCCAAACGACACCACAGTGAACTCATAATGACCGTACCTTGTTCTGAAGGAAGTCTTGTTGATGTCTTCATCTTTTATCCTCACTTGATGATATCCAGATCGAAGATCTATTTTCGAAAATACTTTCGCATCCTTCAACTGATCAAAAATATCATCAATCCTTGGCAGAGGATATTTGTTCTTGACAGTGACTTTATTCAACTGTCGAAAGTCGATGCACAGCCTCATCGTCCCATCTTTCTTCTTCACGAATAGGACTGGGGCTCCCCATGGTGACAAACTGGGACGAATGTAACCTTTCTTTAGTATATCTTCGAGCTGCAATTGCAACTCTTTCAGCTCTGGCATACTCATCCTATAAGGAGCTTTCGAAACTGGAGCTGCTCCAAGCATCAGATTTATAGAAAAATCGATATCTCTCTTCGAAGGTAGTCCAGGTACCTCCTAAAATACATCCTTGAACTCCTTGAGTACTTCATGGTTTTCCAAATTTGAGACCACATTTTGGAATACTTCTTCCACCCGGGCTGCAAATAATTGACAGCCCTTCCGGTAACATTTCTTCAGCTGCGGCTGAGATCTATCTAACAGCCACAACTCTGGGAATTCCTTGGATTGTTACCTGATTTCCTTCTTCGTCCAAACATGTGAGCCTCTTGTTTCAACAATCTAGAAGGGCACGGTGTTGGTCCAACCAGTCCATCCCAATTAAGCAATCATATGAGCCTAAAGGAAAAATGTTCAATTCAGCCCTAGTGCTCATTCCTTTCATGTCCACTGAAGAGGACTTAACCAATTCAGTGACCTTCCTCTTGGTCCCTGTGGATAACTGTACTAACCAAGACTTCTCATGTTTTCTCTTTGTTAGATTCAAACCTTCCACCACTCTAGGATCTACATAACTATGGCTAGCCCCTGAATCAATTAAAATAACAAGTGGTCGGTTGTTGATCATACCTTCCACTTCAATCATGTGCGATTGAAATTCCGCTTGCTTATTGTCCAAGGCTGTGTAGATCCCTGACATTCTGCTGCCCATATCCTCCACTGTTTCAACTTGCTGAATAGTATGGACAGTTCTTTCTTTACCAGTTTTATGGGGACAATCTCTGTACTTGTGGTTTCCTTGACAACCCCAACACTAAATGGGCGTCAATCTCTGTCTTTGTGCTCCCTCCTCAGTCCTTCTTGGCTCTCTAAACGATGGCTGTCCTGGAAAAAGGAAGGCTTGTCTCCCTTCTACCTATGTTCTTTCTTAAACCTCTTCTGGTCATCCCAAGCTTTCCGAAAGGTAGGATTTTCTCTTTGTTGTTCGTATAAAGGTCCATGTGACCTCTACCCCGTGACCGTACTCAAATCTCTCGTCGGGGTTTCGGGGTTCGGAGTTTCAAAGTGTATGAATCACTTGTCACCCGGGTTCCCGATTTCCCGATGAACTTCAAACACCGATGGACTTACTCCTTGTCGGGACTTTCCCCGATGGAATATCTCCGCCACATGTCCCCTAATATGAGTGGTCCAGATCTTGTCGCGAAATCGCAGATCGCGATTCCGTGTGACGAGATCTCTATGTGCTCGAGAACTCTGATTCTCTGATTTTTTACTCTCTCCAGGATTATGACACGTGTCCTCCTTGAGATCCTACGGCTATGATTTCTTCGGTGTTTCAAGACTCACAAGGTATCGGTTCTCTTGATTTCTAAAACCCCGCTGACTCCAATATCCCGACGCCTCTCCGGGACTCCTCCTCTACCCATGAGGACTTAAACCCTGTGCAACTTCTGTCAACTCGGACGGTTGACGGGTAATTCCACAGTGATCTTATGACTCATGATCCTCCCGAGTTTAAACTCCTGGTGTGGTCGTAACCTCCTGTGCAGTATCCAAAGGCTTAAAACTCGTCAAGTATCTCCTTGACGCTTTAGAGAAATCCAGGGTCCGAAATTGGTCCTCACAACTCAATTTCCCCTCGCATTCTCAGTCCAAAGACCGCTCCACTGGCCCATATAGGCTCAGTGTCAAAACCTTGGCTCTGATACCAATTTGTAGTGTCCCTTTAGCTATACCGAGGCTTATAACGCACAATATAGCAACCGGTATACACTTAAGCTTGATTATAAACATAGGCCAGTATAAACACATGCATTTAACACAATTAAACACATTTAAATTATAGAGTGAAACATATCTGGTTACTGCTATAATTAAACATTCCATACCATTTAACAATAATTCATTTACACAGTGGAAAACATGATACATAGACAACACGGTCATGCACAAGATGATTAAAGCATAATTCAAATACTTATCTTTTAACAGCTGTAGAAATCACCAACCAAGTGCAGGCCTTCCATGAACCTCCCAACCTTAGACCACACTGTTCATCAGCTCAACAGTGGGTCACCCCCGAGCTGGGACCGAGCTCCACCCCCAAGGCAAGGAATCCTAGGCTAGGCTGAGGTTACAGGGAAGACAACACAGAAATATCTAGAAGGATTCTTCCCAAAGATGCCATCTTACGCCCACTACTACCAGACTCTCATTCCCCACATGCATGTTCTGCCCGGGAGTATACACCTTCACACACACAGTCCATCGGCGCTAACCTCCCCTCTGGGTCTCGACAACAGGTTGGATCAGGAAGTCTCAGAGCCCGTCGCTGGTGCTGGGCACTCTCTGGAAGAAAACACTTCTCAACAAACTCTTCCACCTGGAAAGAATTTCTTGCAGGCCTGACAACCTGCCTCTTCCAACATCCACCACCTCCCTCACCTAGAGAGAGGTCATACACAAGCTCAGCACAGGCTTACTCTGGCCAGTATGATATGCGCAGACTAGCACTGCATGACCACCTCAGACAATCGGGAATACAGACTCGGGCTTCTCACACAAGCTCAACAATGGCGGCAAGGTCTCATGGTGTTGGTTCTGTAAACGCGTGACAACAATCCACGCAAGAAATTTCACAGAATCCCTGGTTTCGAACGGCTAAGGAGTGAACTGGCTTTTCAAATGGACACAATCTTCTTGACTCTCAGAACAGAGGGCGTACACGTAATTTTGCAGAACAAACACAGGCTTTACGACTTTCAGAGATGAACCAGGGTATTCTGGCAGAGGTCGTATTGGTTCCACGCTCAGAGGTTCGGTTCCAATGGAGAAGTTGTTCCCCGCGGTTCATCTCGGCGATTATATTTGCATGCACCAGGGTTGACACTTGTCACCCTAGGAACTGCATGCGTTCCACCGCGTGCATCCCCTCGCACGTTCCCTTTCCAAAACTTAGGATAAATAGAAATGAACATGTCTCTTTTTGAAATAATATTAAAATATTATTTCCCAGGCTTAGCCCCTAGGCTCATCACTCAGCCCCTTTCCCACCTTCCAGCCCCTAGCTCCTTGCCCACTCTATGGATGCTCAGTCCCCCATCACTCATTCATCGTGGTCAGTCTCTGCACCTGGCAACGTTTATATTTTATTGATGTGCTGCATACATACAGATACAAAATCCAGGCCCTTGGCCTTCAACCCTTAGGCTCTCTGGCCTAATCAAACACATAAGCCTACTGGCTTATACAAAACTTGGCTCACCAGCCTATAACACATATTTACAATATCTTTCAGATCATAGTTTACATCGGGGCTCGAACTTGGGGACACTACACCGATGAAGTCGCCAGTTTCTATTGAAGGAAAATCTTCCTGCGGACAGGTAGATCTCCTCAAAGAGCTAGACTGTTAACTCTAAGATAGAAAGAGCTAGACTCATATGAATTCTCCAACAAAAATGTTAAAAACAGGTGCCACTTGGTGACTTAGGAAAGACTCTAAAGGTACATGTGTCCTACAACCTGTGTCTTTAAGAAGGTTTAGGAAAAGTTGTGAGGAGACACCTTCGAGTTTCAAAGTTTTTATTGTTAAGACTTATTGAAACATCCGAAGTGCGGAGCTCCGAAGCGACTGTTAAAGAATTACCTCTTTAAAGTTCAGGCAGCTCCAAAACTATGGAGGTATTAGGATCATTCAATCAAAGGGAAAAACTCATCAATGACGGATATCATGCGCGTGTTATTATTAACCAAACAACAAATGGTTTTGATTTAAAATCAAAATGTCATTTGCCAATTTTTTGTTCTCTTTGGGTAGAATTATATTTTCATGAGGTGGAAAGTATAAGGCTCAAAAGTTCAGAATTGTATGTGTTCCAACATAGGCTCCATCTGGGAATCGTGTCTCCTTGTGAGATGCGGAAGAACAGTAGACCAAGTGCCTTTATTGGGAAAATGGAGTCATTACTGCATTTCTGGGAAACACTTTTAAGGATTAATCATACAAAGAAAAATTGAACTTCAACCGAATCTCAGAAAACCTTCAAAACACCCCCGACTATTGATCTCAAGTTAGGCTATTTACAATTTCCCTTTCCTAAAACTGAGTTCAGATCTATTTAAGATAATAAAAATGACTTTAATTGAAATATCAGACTTCGACCAACTTCGTTCGCATCAAAGTTAAGTAGATGTAACAATTTATTTAGGGAATCCCTCGTTGGTTCAGAATGTAAATATATTTGGAAAGAGAATTAGATGTCATAGTAATTTTTTGTAGATGTGTATGACATACATACATATATCATAGATATTGCTTCATTACTAGCAAGCCTGTTCAGTACCCCGGTGAAGTTATTTACTTCTCCCATTGAATTTCCTTTCACCACTTCTATTGATACCTTCTCATTTTGTTGAGCTGAGGGAAATCATTACATGAATTTCCTTTCATCATATCTTTGGAAAAGATGGGGGAAATCAGATTACGAATTCCCTTTCACCATCTGTCTTTCATTTTAATATTTTGAAGTGGGGGAAATCAATCTTTATGTAACATACAAGGCATGATATATACTTAAAATTTTAATAGGAAGGTGTTGGCAACCAATTCACATTTTCTTCATTGTCTTATAAGATGCCTACACCTATGTTTTGCAAACATCAATTTTTCGTCGCAATTTTCAAATAAACGACATTTTCATTTTGTGCGACATTTGCACATTTGCCTTCATTTTGTTTTCACGACTGTAAGCATGAAAACTTCATCTTTCGAAGTTGTATTTCGATCATTATCTCAATTGTCATTATCTCTTTAGTCGATATGCCTATTACGCTTACCTTTTAATTATCATTATACAACTGGAAAGACTCTTTGATCAGTACTCATGCTTCGATAGATTGTGTAATTTGGTTTTATTGAGTTTGTAAGGCATTAGCATTTGGATTGCATTTTATTTCACCTACTTGACCTTTGGTTTCATGAAAATACTTGGGTGTTATGGTTAAATCTTTCATTTATATCTTTCAATATCATACCTATGTTTGTGTTTTCATAACTATTGGCATGTTGATTATATGAATATCCATTGGCACCTTGGATAAATTATTGATATGAGTTGTTACAATGCATTGGCGCATGGCTAAACATATGGTTTTGGTTTTAAATTGTATGATTGATGGTTTCAAACTTTGGTATAACGTTGATTGAACACGTTTGTTTATACACTTACCATTGTTTCATTGGTTGGGCAAGTGACATGAGTGTTAAACTATGCTATAGTGGGTATAACAGCTATGAATGCCGACAGTGGTACTATTGATCATAATTGTTATGCATGGCAGTGAATAACTCCACCACCTTCGCAGGATGGAATTTATGCCTATGCCTTATTCCCGTTCACTTCTGTTAGCTCGGGAAGCTCTGCTCCTTTGTGTGTTATGATCCAAACCCTCGGCTTACCATGTGCTCGGTTCCATGGCACCAGTCGTGTGAATCGAGCCAAACGACAACCAAGCCCTGTTAATGTTTGACAATGCTCACAAAGACTTGGAGGATAATGGATGGATTACCTTCGTAAAACGATTTGAGGGTTTTAATCTAGCTATAGCACGACAGTTTGCCATGACCTTCGATGCCTGTAGAGCCAAGGTGGTTGACATACAGTTAGAGATCGATGAGCAATTCATTAGTTTTTCTACAGGGTTACCTACTACAGGACAACGCTGGTTCAAAAATTGTAAGGTCGAGGAAGTGCCATGGACACTTTTGTTCCTCTCGTGCAAAGTCACCTCTTGTGACAAAGGTATGCCCATCTCTGCACTTAAACCATGATGGCACGATACTTTCATGGTAATCAAATAGTTCGTGACCTGTGAAGGTCGATACGGACTTGTGTTTCTCTACCACCTGCGTTTGCTTATTAATTTTATGGGATACTCGTTGAATATGCCCTTTTACTTTCATCGTATCCTATATAAAATGGCGAAAGGGTTCAAAAGGTAGTAGGCTGACAGCAGCCTGTTCCACCATGGGCTAATTAAGCTTATCATTGTTTATCACTTGAGTTTGCATGGGGATAGTTGGAGAACTTTCATTGCTTGGAATGGTTTCGCTGACTCGGACCCTATACAGGTTGATAAGCCTATGGTGAGTGAAATCAAGGCTGTACCCCCTGTACCCTTCCATGTCTTATTGCCTTCTCCTAAACTTTCAGCCTACCCTCCTATCGACTTACCCGACGCTATAAATAAGAATTCCGAGGCTATTAAAAAGCCTGTGAGCAAAAATCCCAAGGAAAACCCTACTGCTAACCCTAGGGGTAAAAAGAACGCTCGTTTGATTTCACGGATGGCCAGGAACAAGCCTAAACCCTCTGCTGAGTCAAAACCTATAGTTCTGAGTGAGGATTCTGATTCTGACATTGAACGTTTTTTAGCTAGCGAGTACCCTTACTTGCAGGGTTTATGTCCCGAGCCACCTTATGATTTCGTGTCGAACCTTCCCCCTTGCCTAAGGGACGACCTTAGTTACCCTGTTATTAAATTTCCTCATGAAACCCTTGGCCATTTGACCAAACCCTCGCCTGCTCTTTCAAAACCCACACAGTCTCCCTGTGACCAATGCGATTCATGGTTGGAACGATACTACATTGATGTTCCCATACTCCAATCGAAAATTCAATTGTTGGAAGATCAGATTGCAGTGTTAACCAGCCAAAGAGACAAGATCCTAGCAGCTGATAAGAACCAGAAGACGATAGGCTCCATCCTTTTCAAAAACGTTGAATCAGCCACAGTCGTTGTCAAATCCAAATTGGCATAATCAATCCGTCTCGTCGCTATACAGGTATGAAAATTTGATATCGTTTTTTGTGAATAATCAAGGTTAACAAAATGATTTGAATTCTGTTTTTAAATAGCTCAGTCTCTCATCCAAATGCCTCTGTCATTCGGTGATCATCCTGTACATAGTTTCGTTTTGCTAAAAATAAAAGGAATTTCGATTTGATATACGATTTGCTCATAGATTTTATTGGATTTGAATGGTTTTCGTTTGGATTTCATTTGCTAAGTTTGTCTGATTGAAGTGACTAAATTAATGGTGTGTTTTCAAGTCAATTATTTTTGTATCCACTCC